>KE506243.1:156289-166351 GCA_000441515.1 Elaeis oleifera
GAACATGACTCACCATCCATTGCCACCACCCTTACTGGGCCCACTCCTTTGATGCCAAAAGGCTCAAGCCAAATCCAATTTGGCATTGAGATATGGGCATGGGTCAAGGTGTGGCGCAAGAGATAAGGATAGAGTCCCTACCGACTGGGATTCTTCATTTCTAATTCGATTCTAAATCAAATCAAATTTGATTTGAATCTAATGATAGAAATGAACCTAATCTAATTAGGAGCTCAATCATCTTAATAAATTTCTAACCCAATTAAGAATTAGCTAAATCTAAGTTTTGATCGAATCAGAATCAAATTTTTCTTGTAAGCAGGCTTGATCATATCAAATCCAATCTTAGTCGAATTGAATCTAATTCAATTAGACTTGATCTAAAGCTCTTTACTCAATTAAATTGAGTCAATTAATAATCTAATTACTAATTAATTCTTTATTAATAGTAGAGTTTCAATCCAGTGGGACTCTCTTCCAGAGTCTCAGTACCAGTAGGACTCCTCATCAGAGTCACAATCCAATTGGACTCTTCAGCCATCAGATCTGACTAAATTTTTAATGTGTGTGATCCCATAGGTTTGAATCTAAACCGATAGCATAGGAACAACTTTCTATACTAATCGATGTAACCATCTAGCAATGGGACCTGACATCCGGATAGGCCAAAAGAATGCAAAGCAACATTCTAGAATCTACTAATATATGGTAACCGTATAATTCATCCTTTCGACCCTAATGCTCAAGGTAACCTAGGGTTTAACTGTCAATCCTAATTTAATCGATCATATTATATTTCAATCTTTCAAATCCATCACATGGATTATCTTGGTCAAAGTTTTATTGAATTAAAATATACTAATGCATATCTCCTACTAATTCAAAGGGATCAATTCTTCTTGACTCACATACTGACTTGATAAGTACTTGACTACACTCAATATCCTTCTGTCACTGAGTTAGAAACTTAGATGATCTAATACTAAAGTATAGTGAGTTGCTTACAAGTCACCATGGTGATCTCAGGTCTGAGGGATACTTATATCTATATCCTTCATGAGCTACTCTTGACAGTAGAGTGCTCAACAAAGTGATCGCATTCGATGTGAATGTACTCCTATATTCTATCTACATACCATAATAGTGTCTCCATACTCCTTGGTTAAGAGGATAACTAACTCATATGGTACACAACGATCTATACTCGATATTGCTATCGTCCTATTAACAGTATATCATTTGATCGCGAATATTTTTAAGGACTAAATGATAAATCTTCCTTTATCAATTAATTATAGTCCTAAAGATTTTATTACAACATAGAAGTTCAAAATAAATGGATAATTTGTAATGAAAAAGTCAAATAACTTTTATTAATGAAAATTCATATACAATTTACAAGAATGAGCACAATCATCAACAGGCTGACAATTGGCTTTAGAACATATTTTCTAACAAAAAGCTCTTAAAAGAATAAAAGAAATATTGATAAAGCTCTTAAAGATTGCATCAAAGAAGCTTGACAATCAATACACTCTTCTTTCTCTGAAAACTGCTTGAATACTTCAAGATTTCTAATGGTAGAAAGGTTGTACCTCTTTTTTGAATGCTCACTTAATGCTTTTGTATTTTCTCTTTATTTTTTTTTTTTGCTCGTCTATTGTTTGATAGCTTTTAAAACCTATTAAACAATCCAAGAACCATTTTAGCCATTGGAGACCAAAACTAGCCGTTAGATCTATTCTGTCCATTTCTAAAATTTTTGCAAAACTAGTTATTGGAGCTATCAGCTATAGTTGATCGATTTGAATTAAATAGGGGTTGACTCAAGATAACTATGAGTTGGCTCGACAGAAGTTGGTGTCGACTCGATGTTTGGTCTAAAAAAGTACCTCTCTATCTTTCCTACGAGAGTCAACTCAACCATCAGATATCTACTCGAAGCTATTCAAGAGTCGACTCTAGATAAGTAGGGGTCAACTTGAGGCCAAACTGAAAAATATATTTCTCTATCCCATTGGAGAGAGTCGACTCAGCAAAGGTAGGGATCGACTTGCAAATTATGCCACTTGATATTTACATGCTAGAATTGACTTTTTGAAGCTTGAAGTTGGCTCTTAACTTCTTTCATTTGAATGTTCATGATATGCCTTCTTTAATATGCTTTCTTGGGCTTTCTGATTTAGCATTCAGAAGAGACTTCTTATGAGTAACTTTAGCTTTCTGAAGTATTCTTAACATGAACTGCAACAACTCATTAGTACCAAAATACATACTCAAATATTTTATATTGATCAAAATCAATTTTTGGGTCAACACATAACATTTTTTGATGTATGTTATTGTTATCATCTTACTCTTCTATACATGAGAGAGGTCTTAAGTTCAAATTTGGATGGTGAGTCATGGTTCTCTATTGTATTTTGGAAGAAAAATCCTTGTCAAAATTAGGCTAAATGAATTTGACTAGGTTTAAGGAAGTAAAAGTATTATTCGGCTTTTTCTTCTTACATTTTTTGTTTGTAGATTGATAGAGGATATGACTTGGTTTGAAAACTAAGCCTAGATAAGGGAGCTTATCGTTGATGGTCTAGCTTCATTCACCATGGTACAAAACAAAGAATATGGATCCACCTAAAATGCATATATGGTGCAGTAAAAACAAAGAAAGATTTTGCAACAAAAATATACCCTATTTTTATTTCATAAATTCAATATCTTTATAATTTTTTGAGTACTCCATAAATTTTTGATGTAGGGACAAATTTGTCGTTAGCCCTTCCAAGTCAGTTATGTAATTATTCTATCATTTCAGTATTTTTAAACCTTATAATTACACATTTATATAAGCCTCAATTCCAACTTATACAAAAAGTGTTTGATATTTATACTCACTTTTCAATGTTGCGAATTGTGAAAGTCCTTCTCCAAACATATAAGAACAATATCAGAGATTTATACAATTAATCAATCATAAATATTTATAATAAACAAACCATACTACTACTTATAACATTATATAAATAAATATATGATAAACCTACCATGTTAACAAACTCATATAAATTTTGAGTTAGAAATTCACCAATATTGAACAATACTTATAAATTTGTTGAGGACTACTTGCTACCAAAATAGATCAAACATAATTTTATTATATAAGTTTTAAATACATATTTTACTTATTATTAATAATTAATTATGCAAATTTATCTACAAGATTGTGAGTTTTAGACATATTTGCAGATAAGTCACCTTACCAAGTTTATTAAATACCTAGTGGTTTAAAGAAATAGGGTAATTCTACCAATAAAATTGGGTAATATCTTTAAGTTAAAGAACTCATCTTATTTTGTCATTATTTTTATATGTTATGAGCATTGTTTTTTCACAATTGTACAAGTTCTATTTGTAAATTGTGAATGAAGTATAAGATCAACTTGTATTTCTAATCGATTCAATCTATTATATTAGTCATTTCAAAATTTATATTCTTCCCTCTTAAAAAAATACAAGTCTTGCATAAACTATGCCAATTTATCATTATAGCAATTACACTCTAAAATAATTTATTCTAGGTTTGTGCTTTGTTCATATTTGACATTTAAAAGTTAGATCAAGTTCTTATTATATAAAAATAAAATATTTTAAATGGTGAGATATCTATTATTGTATAAGCATTCAAGTAATAATATTTTTATACATTATTCTTTCTAGAAAATTCTTCCTTTTTTATTATTTATAGAAGGAGACTAGAATCATTGAAGGTCAAAAAGGAAGCAATATAGATGAAAAAGGTGGGAGGGCAAAACTGCATGCTAATATGTGGGCAACTAAAAAATTTATTTTTAATTATTTTATTGTTGTTAAAAATAAAATCATAGAAATTGAAATAAAGATATGTAGGGTTGAAAATAGATCAAATATAGATGGATATTGGTATATCAATGTTTATATCTTTATTTTTCAAAGAATGTTAATATGGATATGGATATTACATAGATACAAAATTAGCATCCATATTTATTCTAAATAGATATGGAGACTAAGCATATCTATATTTGTTCTGAACATATACAAATATAAGTTGGATATTAGTCACATCTATACTCTTCTATCTTAATTATTATAGATATAATCAAAATTTTAGCAAAATTCAATAATGAAATTAACATTAGTTATATAATCATAAAAGATGGGAATAGAGTTCACTATGCATATCGTATATATGCAATACTAGATGATTAAGGATCTAGATATAGCCGCTAAACCCATACAAAGATTGGCCTAGTTGAGGGTCCAAGTCATTGATCTAACTATGTTTGTGCAACAATATTAAAATCAAAACTATTTAAAATAAAATACAATCTAAAAATATTGATATGTTTTTAGCACATACAATTGTTACTCTTTAGTTATAGCATATATTGCCTATAAAGACAATCCAAGAGGGGGATGATTTAGGTTTCAAAAATTTAGAACTTACTGTGCATAAATTTCAAAGTATTTAAAGTATGGTGAGATGATAAATGGTAGAGCATGTTAAAATAATAAGCAAGTAAGATGCAACATAAGCCAAAGAGAAGCCACACATAAATATCAAGAATATAGTGGTTCAGTGCCAAATCGAGCACTTATGTCCACTCCCCAAGCCTACCTTGGGAATTTCACTATAATCTCTATCTAGATTATAGTAAGACAGTTTTCAAGCTCACAATCAAAATTTAGTTAATTTAATCATAAAACCAACCAAACCACTTTCCAAAGCCTCTCCTAGGCTTTTTCAAACAAACTCAATCCAATTTCAAGCTTGGATTGGTCTTTCCCCAAGTTTCAATACCAATTGAAACTTGCTTACAATATAAAATAAGAAATACAAATGTAAACATATCATAAGCTCCTAATAGAGTAAATAAAAATCGATAAAGCTCTCTGAAAAATGTGTTGAAGAAAGCTTTTCAATCAATGTAGTGAAGAACTCTTTGAATGCTTCAAGAATTGATTGCTTTCAGCTCTCTTAAATGCTCAATGAAACTCTTTGACTCTCACATGGTTTATCTCTTTTTTTCTTTTCTTTTTTTTCTCTTCTTTTAATCATGTTTAGAAGTTTTTAAATACTCTAAAAAAGCCAAAGTAGATGTTTCCAGCCGTTAGAGATCGAAAACTAGCTGTTGAAAATTATTTGCAAGAAATCTAGAATTTATGTAGAACTAGCCATTATTGCTATCAGCTATAATCAAGTTGACTCAAGATCAAGTAGAGTTGACTCGAATAATAATCACTATAGTACTCTGG
Source organism: Elaeis oleifera (assembly GCA_000441515.1). Lineage (NCBI taxonomy): Eukaryota > Viridiplantae > Streptophyta > Magnoliopsida > Arecales > Arecaceae > Elaeis > Elaeis oleifera. The sequence continues at coordinate 161,585 of KE506243.1, forward strand.
ACTATTGTCGATGCATATATCAGCTATTTTTTATACTTTTAAGCATCGCAAAATTCACTCTCGACTCTTTCAAAAGCATCGAAATATGTTAATAAGTAAAAAAGTAGAAAACAATATTTTCGACATTTTACTAAAGCATCAGAAACTATCGATGCTTTTAAAAAGCATTGGCAACTCTCGACACTTATGTGTGTTGCTCAACATTGAGAAGCTGCCAACGCTTTTAAAAGCATTGATAAGTTTTAACACATTTTCGATGCTTATAAGCGTAAGAAATCTTTTTGTTCATATTTGCTATATTTTAAAGCATTGTCAATTGTTTCTATTATCCATGCTTTAAAACATTGGTAATGTTCTATTTCAAAAAAAATATTCCAAAAATAATTTACTAATCTATACAAAACATATAAATCTATTCAAAATTTATAAAAAAATTCAAACACCAATATAGCAAGATAGTGTTTCAAGCTCACAATCTAAATTCAATTAATTTTTATCATAAAAATCAATCAAAACTACTTTTCAAAGCCTCTCCTAGGCCTTTTCAACAAACTCAATCCAATTTTAAGCTTAGATAGGTCTCTCCTTAAGTTTTAATACTAATTGAAACTTGCTTACAATAGAAAATGAGAAATACAGATGTAAACATATCATAAGCTCCTAATAGAGTAAATAAAAATCAATGAAGCTCTTTGGAGAACATGTTGAGGAAAGCTTTTCAATCAATGTAGTATGGAACTCTTTGAATACTTTAAGAAATTGATTGCTTTCAATTCTTTTGAATGCTCAATGAAATTCTTTGGCTCTCACATGATTTTCTCTTTCTTTCTTTTTTTTTTTTGTCTTCTCTTCTTTTAATCATGTTTAGAAGTTTTTAAATACTCTAAAAAAGCCAAACTAGATATTTCTAGCTGTTAGAGATTGAAGACTAGCTGTTGAAAATTATTTACAAGAAATCTAGAATTTATGCAAAACTAGCCATTATTGCTATCAGCTATAATTGAGTTGACTCGAAATCAAGTAGGAGTTGACTTGAACAACAATCACTATAGTACTTTGGATCATTGTCGATGCATATATCAGCTATTTTTTATGCTTATAAGCATCGCAAAATTCACTCTTGACTCTTCCAAAAGCATCGAAATATATTAGTAAGTAAAAATGAAAACAATATTTTCGATGCTTTACCAAAGCATCAGAACTATCGATGCTTTTAAAAGAATTGGCAACTCTCGATGCTTATGTGCATTGCTAAACATTGAGAAGCTACCAATGCTTTTAAAAGTGTTGATAAATTTTAATGCATTTTTTATGCTTATAAGCATAAGAAATGTTTTCTATTCATATTTGCTGATATTTTAAAGCGTCGACAATTGTTTCTATTATCCATGCTTTAAAACATCGATAATGTTCTATTTAAAAAAAAATTCCAAAATAATTTACTAATCTATACAAAATATATAAACCTATTCAAAATTTATAAAAAAATCAAACACCAATATAGTCATAACAAACACTCTATATAACATCATAATCAATACATAAACCTATTCAAAATTTATAAAAAAATTCAAATATCAACATAAAGTCATAATAAACACTACATATAATATAATAAAGTCATGATTATATTATCCATCATCTTCATGAATTACAATCTATAACCAAAGAGAAGAAAGCAAAAAAGAAATTAGAGACATTGGGCTATCAATGATCCATAGGAGCATGATCGTCATCAACTCTATGACTGCTGGAATTATCGAGAGCTTACAACAAAGATATAAAAATTTTAGTAGTTGAGAATATGAAAATCATAATATAAATTAAATGATTAAGTATATGAAAATATAAATATAGTAAGATATGTACCTTAGAAAAGTTTACAAACATCTATCGTGGATATCAACTAGTCAATATGAGTTTTCATGGAGGATATCACTGTATCATAGCTCTATCTCATCACCTCCATCTATACCTGCACCTATGCCTCCAACTGCTCCTTAATCTGCACCTCCACCGTGCCTTCATCCAAGCTTCGAGCATACAAATATCCACATTACTAGAACTCTCTCTAGCATCCTGATATATCGATGCACATCAATAATTGAGTGGAAATGACTCTATCTCTATAACCCCTTATCTGACTATAATGGTCCAGTCCCACCAGCTCTAACATCTCCTTGGGCCTTGACACGATTGGCCTCCATAGATGCTGAGGACTCTCCAACATCCTCTACAACAAGAGATGAAGCTCTCTCCTATATTCAAGAAGAAATATATATTAATTTATACTTAAAATAAATTACAAATTCTTATACAAATAATTATTAATACATACAAATATATCTCTAGACTCGTCACTAACAAATAACTATCTTGATGAATATGAGTCATCCTATAGAATTTCACCTGACCAATCTCCCTCCCTTGCTCATCCATCTATAGAAAATATAAATTTTACAAATATATAATCTATAAATTTTAATTGACAAATTGTAAGATTTTCAACAAAATTTATAAGTATCATGATACATGATATGTGATACATTATACAGAAATACACTAAGAAGCATGAGGATCATACATATATCAAATTAGTCTAAAAAGATTTATAATATGCTAAAGATTTTGAAAAAAGTATATGAATTTTTGTCTGCATTGTGTCTAGCTCTTAAACCTCGACATATGAGAAACAGATAGAGTTGCTCATGCAGCTTTATCAATATCAGAATATCCCAACAAAATAAAGTAAAGAGTGTGATATATCTTAAATATATGATCAATTTATATTATTAATCAATATAACATTAGATATATGATGAGTGTATACAATTATCTATCCCCTCTCGGAGAACCAATAATAAACAAGCTTCCTCCATCAATGAAGATCTATATCAAGAGGACAAATATGAGCAACATCATCCTTCGTCAATCCCTTTCTCTTGTAGTTCCTCTTCAGTGTTGCCTTAAATTCTTTTTATTTTCGATTGAGGGACTTCACCACCTATTTATGGTTGTCAAGAGAGAGTACAAATTTAATCTAGAACCAAGCAAAGAAAGATATTCGATTATTAAACAACATAATTAATTGACTATAAATAAATTAACATAAATTATTAAGTCATCTTTTTATCTATACTACTTATAGAATCTCAAGCTTATATACAGGAAGTATATCATTCTATTTCACATAGTTCAAAGGATAAAGCTGACTCTCCCTGGCAACAGTATCTAAAAAACTCATCAACAATTTAGTAATTTTATTGATGGGCTGCCCTATCTAGTTGTGTCGGATGATAACCCTCTCACCTTCAACTAAACACCTGATATCTCTAGCCCGTATGGATCTACATTTAATCCGTGCTCTCTCGGATGCATCTACAACAAACACATAAAATGAAAAAATATATTACAAATCAATCAACAAAAATAATACTTAAATCTTATTAGTCAAGAATATATAATATTTCTATTAAATCACCCTAGATGTGTATCTCATCCATAATAACATCCTCATCAGCAAGAGGATCGTGCTGTGGCTCAGATTGCTATGCGAATAAAATAAGACCGGCCTTGGGCTCTATGCGGATGAAGGACCAGCCTAGGACTGCTGTGGCTGCCTGAATTGTCAGGGCTGATCAAAACATGATCCACCCTAGGAAGTCTACAACTCAATATCATCGAATCGTCTACATCGAGGTATGATAACACCTAGCATTCATAAATAAAATAAAATTAGTTAATATAAATTATCAAATAATAAATATATTACTGGTTGAATTGCTAATAAGAAACAATATCTACTAAATGAACATGATAATATAATACAATATTTATACAGAATGTATACATCTTAAATATATCTTATCAATTAAGAATAGTCAATATTTTCTCCTTCAATATCCATCCTAACCAAGCTCATAGCATTTAGATTATCAGTTGAGGCAAGACTATAAGGCATACATTGTGTATAAGTCTCATCATCCTCTACTTCTAATCTTTTTCTCATATCATACAAGTCATTAGGTTTTATTCTCACAACAATAGTCCAATCCTTATCTTTTGAGCCTGGTACAAAAATACTTGATGAGCTTGAGATGAAATAATGAATAGCTCATCCTTTAATAATATACCAGTATTTATCAATCTTGAAAAATTTGTAAGTATATATCTATTTGTATCTTGCTTCAAGCCTTTTGACGAGTTTATATCCATCCAATTATATCGAAAAATACTACTTAAATTTTCATAATAATCCAACTCAAGAATATCTATAAATATGTCATAATAAGTCTTTCCAACTGCTTCCATCATGACTCCACTATTCTTGATTTTTTAAAATTTTTCACATTCTTTTGTGTGAATTTAAATCCATTAATGATGAAATCATTATATCTATTAACAATATTATTAGGACCTCGAGAAATGGTAATTGATTCATCAAAATAGTTACTCTCCATCATCATTGGTATCTAAAAATCATGATGTTGCTGCAAAAATCTGCCGGCGTCAGAGATGTTGGAGTCGAGGGTGTCGCGGTCGCCGCCGGGACCTACAAAAGAAGTCTAAACTGGAGGTGGGGTTGCTCCGGCAAGACCCTCCGATGCTCAAGTCAGTTTTATGCCTCAACAAGAATGGAGTGCTCGAACGGAGATTTTAGCAGAGTTTTTAGATGGAGACTAGAGCTTAGAGAATAACGTATCTGGGTGCCTATTTATAGGCAGAGGGCGTAACAGACTTGATGGCGACGCCTGTAACCGCCTGGTA
>KE506243.1:205404-225803 GCA_000441515.1 Elaeis oleifera
CATAATTTCGAAATCTTGAGGTTGTACTGCATCAAATATCAAGTCCCCATTCCTCGTTTCTAAATCCACCCTTATTTTGATTGCACGATATTTGCAGAATACAAAAGTGATTGAGAACCCTGAAATGTCAACATTTTCTCCTCAAATCATGGATCATCATCTCAGCTTGCAAATAAATTTAAAATATTATAAAGACACTATTCCAAATTTGAACTATTTATTTTAACTTTAAAATTTAACTTATTGATTAGCCATCAAATTTTAATTTAAATTCATTGCAAGATGACTCAATCATTTACCCCTATTACAAAATATTATCATATGAAAACTATTTGATAATTAATTTTATAATTTTATAATTATTTTTTACTAATTTAGCAAAAGTTCTTGTTTTAGCATAAATTAAAAAAATTACTTATTTTAGCATAAATTTAAAAAAATAATGGACAGATTGTTTCATGATCTATGCAAATAGATGAATGACAAAAAAATATAATATTTAAAATATATATAGATAAATAAATAATAAAAAAATATTTTGAGATCCATATAAAAGGATGAATAATAGAAAGATGAAATATTTTGAAAATTTATATAATTTAATGGATAGTAAAAATAAATATTTTGAAACGTGTGTAGTTGGATGAATAATAGAGGATTAAATACTTCAATATTTGCACAAACGAATAAATGATAGAAGATGAAATATTTTGAGATTTGTGTATACAGATGAACGATAAAAATAAATATTATAAAATCTATATAGATAAATGAACGATAGAAATAAATATTTTAACATGAATGAATGATGAAAAATGAAGTGCATTAAAATTTATTAAGATAGATGAATGATAGAAATATAATATTTAAATTATATGAAAGCTATGATTCGACCTCTCAAAATCAATAATTTTTATCTTTTACTCATTATTTTAACAATGCTAATACCTATCTAGATTGGACCATGCTGCAATGAAATAAATTTAATACCTAATTATTATTTTTAAAAAATTTAGATCTAAATATAATGGGTCTAACTTAAAAAGGATGGTTTTCTAATTTCCACTAAACTCTTTTATCATCCATTCAAGGAACATCCAAAATATTTACAATTCCACCATTGCCAGCACTGGCGATGACGACACGGGTTCCTACGAAGAAAAGCTAACCCATCACCCACAAGCTCGAAAATCAAAATATATAATTTATGATCAGTAACTATAGTAAGGTTTTAGTATAATACTACTTATAATTAATTTTAGGGAAGCCTTGGGCAGCGGTGGCGGGAGTGGCGGTGGCGGGAAGAGCGCGTCCCAGATATCCGAGAAGGCCGCCACGATGGCCCGTGGTGGCGCCGCGAGTTGAGCGACAGGAAGCAGTGCAGCAGCTGCTCCAGGTCCCCAGCCTCGTACATCTCCTTCTCCACCACCATCTCCGCCATCGACCGCCGGAAGTCCGCCCGCGGGTCCTCCGACCGCTTCACCACCGCGAAGCTCTCCCTCACCTTCCCCTCCGCCACCGCCGCCGCCCCGCATGGCACCAGCCTCCGAAGCACCGCCGTTGCCGCCCCTCCGGCGACGGTAAGCACTTCACCACCTCCCCCTCCGCCGCCTCCGTATCCTTCTCCGCCGAAGCACGTTATCTGACGAGTTGTCCGTCGACGAGACCAACGTCTCCGTCTCGTCGTCGTCCTCCTCCTCCTCCAAATAATCGCCGCCCTCCCGCTCGTCGTTCTCCTTGTCCCCCTCGCTGCTGAACCACCCGCTGTCCGCCGATGAGGTGCTCAACCGTGCTCGGTATCGCGACGATCTTCTCGCCTCCGCTCGCCGCCGCAGTCGGCGGCGCTCCGCCTCCCCCGCCTCGCCCGCGCCATCACCGCCGGCGGGAAGATGTCCCCGCCGTCGTCGGAATCGATCTTCCGGCGGGGACAGGAAGGAAAATCGTCATCATTGCCGCCACCGCCGCCGCCGGAGGCGGCGTAGGCGACGACGTGCCACTTCTCCTCCTTCCGCCAAAGGTACGCCGGGGTTTCTCGGGCGAGTGGGAGGTCGCTGGCGGAGGAGGAATGGCCACCGTGGCGGGAGGGCGGCAGCCGCACGCGGCGGAGACGACGGGCGGGTGGCGGCGGAGGAACGCCGGCGCAGCGGGAGACGGCGGCGGGGGAAGTCAATGTCGAGGGCCTGGTGGTTAACAGGGGAGAGGCGGAAGGAGGGGTGGTGACGGCGACGCCGGCGTCATCCTTGGAGCGGCAGCTCTGGAAGGAGGGGATAACGCGGCAAAGACGAAGGCGGAAGCGCTTGGCCATCGGTGGGAAGAAGAGAAGCGTGGAGGAATAATGAGGGAGCGATGTGGGAGTAAAAAAGCGGGTGTGGGGATTGGAGAAGAATGGGGGTTAATTCTTTAATATATAGTGGAATGGGAAGCTGGGGAAGGGGACGAAGGGATGACGCTTGCAAGCAGAAGCCGGCAAGGGTCAGGTGTGGGGGTGGCAGCGATGGAGACTGGGACGAAGTCGCTTCATGCGTTTCCTCTTCAAATTGTTTCGTACAAAACACAGCAAGACATGGACGGTGAGCTGTTTCTCATCTCCTCTCCCTTTTTTTATAAATTAATAATATTATTGCTCCAGTTTGGGCTATAGCATTGGTAATTGTAGTCTAGTCTAAGCTTGCAACCTACGATTTTAAACTCTTGATCTTCTGGCTTGGCTTATTGGCTTGTATTCAGAAGGCAGACCAAGAAGCCAAACTTTGGGAAAATTGGCGCTTTAAGCTCCTGAAAGGGCGCGTTTTATCGTCTTTTTTGTCGTCGAAAATGGTAATTTTACCTGCTAAAGGTTGCATTTTAGACATGGTCATGACTTTATGACCCGTTTCCACGCCGTTTCACTTATGCCAAGCCATGGACTTATTGCTTTCACAGGCAAGGAACTGTGCCTGAAACTATCGAGGTTTGAGGCCGTACCTTTGACGTCTTCTCTGTAGAAAAATCCACTGCACAAAAAGTGCAGGTAGAGAGAGGAGTGATAAGATAAAAAAATATCAGCATATCAACTGTGCTTTGAGAAACGCAAGAATAAGAAAATCGTCCTATGATTCGCACTACAGTAGATTAGTATCTCAGTTTGGTACACGCGCCAGTCGACGAGATCTTTTGTACGGTGTCCGGTGTTGGAGCAGGCCACAGCGAACTACCGCTTCTCCTTTCGAGCCAAGGGCTACACAACAGGGGTCGAAACATCACGAGGCAGACCCCGCCGTGCGATCGGGCCCACGCTGCGATAAGGCCACGTCATCATGCCACGTGTGAATGGATCCAGTCGCTAGGCGACAATTCTGCGGAGTCCCCACGTCGTCTAGGTAGATCCCCTCTTCGGCCTCTAGTCTGCTGTCTGTCTGCCAGTCCCCGCGGCGCACCCACCGGCCTGGACCTCGTGGTTGGCAACGCTATCCTCTCCGTCTGATCTCCATCAGATGGTTAGAATCGTGCCTCCTTTATTAGAGAGACCGGGCCCACCGCGTCGTCGGATCCTGTCTTGATTGGACGGCTATGATTGAGACCTGGCAAGCACGAGATAGAATCAGTCGAGCTTTCCCGTCCCTGGCGCCGAGGTCAGTACAATATCCTCTTACGAACACGCACGTGAATTTCTACGATGATTGATGAGCTACCGTTCGATTTGTTGGCTGGTGAAATTTAGCGGATGGATAACATTCCGCATAGGGGGATTTCTGTGAGGGTGCTTGGAGGATGGAATTTTGGGTCTGGTTCTCTTCTTTTAAGGAGAATTTATAAAGATTTCTTTATCCTTGTTGAAGGAGAGCCCGTTTGAAGCGGGCGTGGCTCTACCGTCCCACCTTAGGCGTTCAACTTAACGCCCGCGTGTGGCCGGTAAGAGCCCGTAAAGATTTTTTTTTGACTAAAATATTATTGGATATGTCTTCATTTGATAAGCTGTAGAAAGGCAAAATAGGACTTCACCAGCCATACTTTCGTTATAGAAAAGAAGATTATTCTGGGAGCTGTGCTTATTTATTTGGACCGCATGATTAATTAGCTGGGATGTGGAGGTAGAGCTCCAACGGACCAGATTAATCTGGTCATTGTCAAATTATCTTATTTTATTATATATCTCTTATAATTCTATAAAAATAAAGTATAATTGAATGTTCTAGAGATTAAACGTGTTAGGGATCAGAATTTACAAGAAAATTTTGTACTTTGTAGTTTCTAATTCTCTATAATAAAATTTTTGCATTATTTTTACTTATGAACATAGATCAATAGGTCGAATCATATAAACATTTTATATTTTTAGTTTCTTTTCTTTTTTTATTATTTTTCTTATCTGTCACAAAATATATAGTATATTATTTTAACAACATATAGGTTCATAGTTATAAGTTACCGGTGGCTGGCCAAGGTTGCTATGGCAGTTTTTTTTTTTTATTGTTTGCCGATAGGAGCTAGAACAGTTGTTGTATATAAGAATAAATGCCATCATTTGGAGTTCATGTGGCACCTAATGATCCGTTCTGGGGACCTAATTTGACTTTTGAAAGAAGACTTGACACCTCATCCTGAGGAATGGTCCGATTCATGATTAAAGACATCGCGTACATCATCACAGCTTGCTTGCACGCGGCCCGTGAGGCCGACATGCAAAATATTGGTGTAGAAAAGTATTTTTTTTTTTATTTTCTTGCAGTTACAAGACCATGTCAAATATATTGTACTTGGAATTATTTTCTCCGGTCAACTGCATGACCGCTAATGGGAGAATGAATGCCGCTCTTGTGTGACACTAATTGTTGGATTACATAATAGTAATTTTGAGATTTATGCAGACAGGTAGAAAAAAAAATATTTTGAAATTTGTGTAAAAAATTGTCTGACAGTTGATATTGTGAAAAAAATTAATTATTCTTTTGCATGAAAGAGGTTGCAAAACAGTAGTAAAATTGACTGTTTGTAATGGACGAGTTGAGGAAACAAATGATGATAATTCAATAGTATAGAAAAGAATGATAACTTTGTAAAGAAGTGTGCTCGGGAAGTATTCCCTTGGCACCAACATTAGGATGCTAATTACCAAATACCCCTAGCAGCAATTTTAAAGGTATTTATTCTCTACCCAATTCATCATAAAATGCATGTAAAGTAGATGAGATAAACATTTATAACTTCTCTGTTTATGATGAGATTGTTGGATATAGATGGCAGCACTCTTCTAATGTCTTCTAGATTCTTGAGAGATAATGGAGAATCAAGGAGTTAAAAATTGTTGGGGGAGGGGGGTGTTGGGAATAAAATGGTTAGACTAAAAGTCTGGGCGAGAATTTGTGCAGACATTCGTTTAGTCTCAAATCAATGTTATAACTTGTACAGTACCTGACAGTACCGTAGTTCAAGTACATATCAAAAGCTGATCAAGAGAGCTAAAGGGTTTGTGATCAGATTTGGATTTAACTAATTTAAAAAGTTGGTACAAATTAGTAAAATAAATTTAGAAGATATAATCAAATATGACTGATTAAATCTAAACAGATTTAAAAAGATGGTTGATATAATTAAATTCTGACAGATTATAAAATTTTGAAGATATGATCAGATATGACTGATATTATCAAATTTATGCAGATTTGAAAGGATGGCTGATATATTCAAATTCTGATAGATTACAAGAATGATTTTTTCTTCTTATTTAAAATCTCTTATTCTTTTAACAAGAAACGAATGTAGATACATTCATAAATAGGTTCAAAAGATCTTACTAATATAAATAAAAGTGTTTAGTCATTAGAAAAGCAATCTAAAATTGTGATTTCTTTTTTTTACATTAAATATTAGCAATAGCATAATTTTTCTTCTATCTCTTGTTCTTGGAGGCACTTCTTTCTCTCAAAATGAAAAATCCATCATTAGAAGCGGAATATCCTAACAAATTGGTTCCATTATTGGGATATCAACTCTGGCGATCTTCACCAACGAATATATCAATTGAATTTTTGTAGCGATCGAGGACTCGATGGAGGCAATATCATAGTGATTAACGCTCGAAGCAGTCATTACTTAAAAAATATTCTAAGTTTTATAGTGAGCCAAATCAATCTGGCAAAAGCGATACAAATCTTGATAGAGTTCATGCAAGAGACTCTTTGCAAAGAAAAATTTTCAGTTGGAGAAGAGGAGGGCGTCCATCAACATACTTCGATTCTCCTGTACAAGATAATGGTGCCAGATTTTCTTAGTCCTCTCATCTCAATCCCAATCCAAAACGGGACAAATAGGATCCAATGAGTAGAGAATACTATACCCCTTTCGATATCTACCGAAGGGGGAGGTAAACTTCTTATAAGTGCTCGGACCCCAAATCAGGAGAATCGCTATGGTGGTACTTCAAATAATTTGCCATCCTAACTTGGTTGTTGAGGTTGTTGGAGAGATTCACTCATATCATCATGCTATCAGATAACAAGCAGCTCGTCGGTCTTGGAGTTAGAGGAAAGGTACCAGGCATTCTGAGGAAAGAAAGCAAGCTTGTTAGTGCTAACTTTGGGCTTGGGAGACCAGCAAGGATATCTTCTGAGTAGAAAGTTGGTATTGAGATGAAAGCTAAATAACAAGATCTTTCTATTATATAGAAGAAGCCTTAATGATTTTACAAGATAAGTCAAAATATTTTGAAGAGGCAATGGTTTAGGTGAAGTTAGAGGCAGTGAAAAAAACTTCATAAAGATCACTAACAAGTTGAAAATGCAAAGAAATAGAAAATGTTATAAGTGATAGAGCTGCATGATATACCAAAGCAGAGCCATCGCCATAGACAACCTAATATGAAACCTTGAAACAATTTTAGGAGCTAGACGAATGGGTGTTATTAGTTATGTCGGTTGGCATTTTCGATTTCCTCACATTCACCTTGGGAATAAGGTGAAACTAAAGGAGGGGGAATGTTACCACTTATACAGTATCCAATGATATTGTAGCTCTAGTACATGTCAAAGGCTGACCAAGAGAGTAAAAAATTTGACATCAAGTTTGGATTTAACCAATTTAGAAGGTTGATACAAGTTGATAAAATAAATCTTAAAAATATGATCAAATATGGCTGATAACATCAAATCTAGACAAATTTGAAAGGATGGCTCATATAATCAAATCTTGACAGATTACAAATTCTTGAAGATATGATCAGATATGACTGATATTATCAAATCTAGGCAGATTTGGAAGGATGGTTGATATAATCAAATTCTAACAGATTATAAAGATGATTCTTTTCCTTATTTAAAATCTTTTGTCCTTTTAGCAAGAAACGAATATAGATGCATTCATAGATAGGTTCAAAGGATCTTGTTAATATAAATAGGGATGCCTGATCATTAAAAAATAATTTGAAGTTATAATTTTTATTTCTATATTAAATACCAGCAATAGTATCATTTTTTTATCTCTTATTTTTGGAGGTACTGCTTTCTTTTGAAGTGGAGAAACCATCATTAAGAGTAGAACATCCTAACAAATGACTATGCAATAAGTACATCTTAGATACTTATATATGATCAAGAAACATAATAAAACCTTCCAACTAGTTTTTTAGCTAAGGCCCTAGGTTATTATAAAATTATATTCTAGTGGATCTAGCCTATGATCCATATTGATTAGGAAACACCATATCATGGGCCCATTGGGATTAATCATGGGTCGATCATGGTGGTTGTGATTAGATTTGAATAGATTTAGATTTTTAACCTAGCGAAAATGTTAGGGTTTAATCGGTTGGAATATGTGAAGATTCATACAAACGTGTGTCTAACCCCACTCGACTGTATATCAGATAAATCTCAGATATTTATATAAGACTAAAGAATCTAAATAATATCTTTCAGCTAGTTTTTTTAGATGAGATCCTAAGTTATTATAGTAGTTAAAGAAATAACACAATGGCAAAAAATATTAGATGATATTTGTATTACCTAAAATCAACCGCCTATTATGGATTGACATGTAGAAAGCAATTTCAAATGAATTTGAATTATGGGTGGTTTCCTACAATTAAGAGGATCCACATAAGCAAGGATGGTTATGGCTCATAAAGAAGGACAATTATGGCTCATCCCTCAATTTTCGCTTCTTATAGTAATAAATTCATGCTCCCTCCTCTATATAAGTAAAGCTAAGGGACCTTAAAAAGAGATCTTAAAGGGAGAAACTGTCATTGCTCAAAGCTATCATAGTTGGAAGCCCTCATAGCCCATCCATTAGCTCATCCACCTTTCTACTATATTTCTTGCAAGTCTATGAGTTAATCTCTTATAGGCCTATAAGATGTCAAGGTCGAGGTGAGAAGGTCGAGGGGAGAAGGTTGACTTAAGAAGGCCAAGGTAAGAAGCTAAGCTATCCAGACTAAACTATCCTAGTCGAGCTATCTAGCAATCCAACACACCAAATACACAAATCAAAATAATCTACACTACTCTTATATTTTCTCTCTCTTATTGTTATTGCAAAGTTCTTTCTAATTTAGGCATCAAAGGAGCCAGTCGAAGCTAATCTGATGAGTCTTTTTCTTCTTTTGTATATAGACTAGTATCTCTCCATACCAGATCGATGGTAGATCCCTTGGCCTCCTCTAAGATCCACCATCATTGTTCAGGATTTTAGGATCAACATACTAGCACCATTTATGGAAAACAAGAATATATCCCATCTTTTATCTTCGACGAATCTGAGCGTCTTCAGTAACGATCTCATCATTGATGTATCGTGAGCACCTTAGTATATCACATAGGCCTCCAATCAGTATTTGCATATGCCATATGTGAAAATAATTTATAATCTAGCCAATTGTAAAAATTTCAAAGCCTTCATAGTTTGCTCCTTTAGAATTCAAGACTTGGATCCATCTAGGCATGAAGAGCTATACAAAAAATCCTAGGTCAAGCTAGGTCTCGGATTACAGTGGTGATATAACACCAGCTAAGAATAGAAAAATTCTTGCAAAAACTAGATTCAAATGGAAGGAAGCATATCTGGCCTGATTACCCATGTGCCAACTATGCTAAAACCCAATTGGTTGAAGATTTGATGAGCTAGACTCCTATAACCCAATCTCTTAAGATTGGGAACAGAGTCCTTGGGATAAGAAGCCAACCTTGAGGTATAACAAAAAGACCATTGCCCATTTCTTCGGCCTAACTAAGCTGGCCTCAAATAGAGACATCATAAGATATGAACAAAATAAAATTGCTTTTAGTAACATTCAAAATGTTTAATCATGAAACATGTCAATGAGCAATCTGATTATTTTTTTCACCCAAGCTGGAAGAAATGGCTTGGGTTCCAAAGTCGGGGGCATATGATGCTGCCTAAAATTTGCCTATTATGATGGACACATGATAAATAATTTTAAATAGATTTTGAATTTTGGACAGTTTCATTGTCAAGAGAATCATTATAAAGAAGGATTGTTATGGCTCATCAGGTAGGATAGTTATGGCTCATAAGAAAAGATAATTATAGGTCATCTCTTAAATTCCGTCTCTAATCATAACGAATCCATAGTTTATCCTCTATATAAATAGGGTCCAGGGACCCCAAGGGAAGAAACTCTCATAGCTCATCTATCAGCTCATCCATCATTCTTCATTTTCTTTTTACATGTCTATGAGCTACCTGGACTGACTTATATTAATCAAACTATCTACTAGTCTAAGGCACCAAGTATACAGATCAGAATATTTTACACTATATTTTTCTTATATTTTCTATCTCCTATTATTATTCCAAAATTCTGACTTAGGCATGAGAAGGTCTAGTCGGAGCTACTTGGGCAAGCCTTTCTCTTTTTTTATATACCAATTAGCATCTCTCCATGCCAAATCAATATCAAATTGATTGGCGCCCTCTAAACCTCTAGCACCATTGGACAAGATTTTGGCATCAACAATATTTAAATTAAAAATATTTTTACTTTTTTAATGTTTGGTTGGAAAATGTCAAAATATTTTCTATCTTTTGGTTGCTTGGACTTAGTGATTAACTGTGTACAAAAATGTACAACAAACTATGAAATTGAAGGGGATGCTTCATTTATAACAATATTGGTGATCCATTAGGTGCCCTTTCATATAGAAAACACCAGTATTTCTAGTTTGGAAGCAGATTATATTTATAGTACGTATGTCAGGGGATTCGTGATAAGTGAAGGGATGATGACAAGAAGATGCATTAGAACTAACTATTTCATGACTCTATAAGCTATTAATTTCGACAGGCTAGGGTCTAAAAAACTTGCCAAAATAATATCAAAAATTATAACAGTATCGGAATAAGTTTAAAATAAGCCTTTAGAAGGAGAACAAAGCAGTAGTGTACACGTACAAAGCTAGGCAAAAGATTGAACTTTTCCTATCAAATTCTGTAAGGATAGAGTTGTTTTTTTTGAAAAAAAATAAAGAAAGGCAATCACCTGGATCCCTAGTTACTATGCAAAGGGTCATGGGTCATAAACACAGATAAATCCCATTTGACAATTATATTTAAAGTTCTTCGGCATTATATCCTTTTACATTAATACTGGACTTTGCGTGCATGTTACGTTGTAGTTCCTTTTTTTTCACTTTTGCATGCTACCATCACAAGCAGAGAAAAGCATGTGCATGCACGATTTTGATCAAGGAGAAACATTTGCTTAGTTTCTCAAAATATATATAATAAATAAAAAAAAAAAAAAAAAGAAGAAGGAAACATGAGATGCATGTTCCTATTCCATATTGTTGCCCAACAATGCAACCCATGCATGCTTGTAAAGTGAACAAAGTTATGTATATGTAAAAGTAAGCTTAAGGAGATGAATACAAGATGAGAGAAATGTACAACATCATAAATATAAAGTTTTATAATAGTTCGGTACCAAACTCAACATATATATTACTCTTCAAGATATTCTTGTTGGAAATTTTAGTATAATTTATTCTAAGATTACAGTTTGTTTTGCTAGCTTACGACCAAATTTATTTGATTTCTTCTGAAAATCAATCAGAACTATCTAAATTAAAGCCTTCCCTAGGGTTGATATCTCATAATCCAATTCAAGATTTGAATAGACCTTTTCCAAAATTTCAAATCCTTTGAAACTTATTACAACACAAAATGTAAAGATAAATCAAAGTAATGTCAAAAGACAGCTCCTTGATAAGCAATTTAAAAGCCGTTGTTAGCATGTGGGAAGTAGTGGAGGCTCTTCCTAGATGTTAAGAAGCTGAGCTTCAATGCTCTCGAGAGTGGATGGATGTGATCTTAAATACTCTCTTGAATCTCACTTAATGACACTTTTCTTGTGCCTCTATTTATTTTCAAGGTATTTACATCTCCCAACATGGTTGGAACATTATTTTAGCCATCGGAGAGATGAAATAAGTTGTTGGGAGTGAGAAAACTATTTGGGCTCATAGAAAATTAACTATTTGAAGTGTTAGTTGCAAAAGGATTCATGATTTTTCGGTGTTGATTTTTCTTCTCCTTGGATCGACTCGAGAAAAATTAATTTTCACTAGTTTTATTTTTATCGGAGATTGTTTGGGGTTGACTTGTGCTCGGCAAAAGGCTGACTCTCGAGCTGTATGGGTTGACTCATAGAAAGAATATATTTTACTGTGATCTATCTTTTGCTTAAGATTGTTCTATAATTGACTTGGCGGAATTTGAGATCAATTAAATGAAAGAATCTAGTCTTCCCCAATTTGCTTGTGTCAACTCATGTAGAGTTAGGGTCTCCTAAAATCCTACAAAATTAAGATCTTTGTCTAAGCCTGTGGGCATTTAGGGGTCGGCTCATGTCTTGAAGTTGACTTTACTACTTCAAAACTTCAAAAATATTTGTCAAATCCTTTCCAACTTGAGTATTTAAGTTGATTTCTTCTGAAGTGCTTAGTTCATTTTAGGAATATTTTGCTTCCTGCAAACATCCTTAAGTACTTCAAAATATATAATTAGTAAACTTATACCTACATTTTTGTATCATCAAATGAAATCTTTTGAGTCAATGATTATACACAACTTTGATTTTATTTACTCAATAGCTTGTCATGGGCTAGTTTAAGATGTGTCTAATCTACATCATTGGTTTGATTAGGTAAGAAATAAGGTGCAAGAATATTTGGTTTATGTTATTTTATTAATTCAAAATTATAAAGTTATAATCCATCTTTTATTTTCTAATCTATTTGTATACTTAAATAATAGATCTTTGATACAATTGATGTACTATGATTAGTTGGATCATGCCAACCATTGTTGAAAACGGCAGATTTATTGATAGAGACTTTGACAAGCAAATATTTGAAGGAATTATCAAATTTTGTCAAGTTTCCATATTTATAGTTGAATAATTTTAGTATATTTTCTTGTTATTAAGTTATATCTCTTATATATATGATTTTTTTATTGAGTTTAATGCTCAAATCAGGTGTGAGCCCTATACATACTTCTATAGTATTATATGTGATATGGCATGAAATTAATATACCTATTGCAGATGGACACATGAAAGTGATTTCAAACAGATTTGAATTTCAAATGTATGGCGATTTTCAGATAAGGAAGGAGGTTATAACAATCTCTTAATTTGTGCCTCCAAATCATAATGGATCCATGCTCTCACGCCTTTATAAATAGGGCTAAAGGGACCTCAGAAGAATGGACTCTCAAGGGGAGAAACTCTTATAGCTCAAAGCTCTCATGGTGAGAGGCTCTCAAGCTCTCATCCATTATTTCTCTCTTCTTTCTTATAAGTCAGTAAGACTATGAGCTGCTAATGTTGAGGTGAGGGCCGAGATCGAGATGAAGATCAAGATCGAGTTGAAGACCAAACCAAGATCTATCTCTCAAAGGGTTAGCTCTTAAAGAATGAGCTCCCAAAGCCGAACTCTTAAAGGCCAAACTCCCAAAAACTGAACTTCCGAAAGCTAAGTTCCTGAAGATCGAGATCCTAAGGCCAAGTTGAGAAGACTAAGGTGAAAAGATCGACTTGACAAGATTGAGAAAGAAGGTTGAGGTAAAAACTAACTAAAATCAGGCCGATCAGAAGAAGTAAGATCCTATCCTACTTTAATTTTCTCATCTACTTTCATTTTATTGCTTTTATTCTAAAGTCCTTCCTGACTTAAGTATCAGAGAATTTGATCGAAGTCAATTCAATGAGCTTTTCTCATCTTTTTTTCATGTAGATCAACATCTCTTCATGGATTAACTAATACCTTCTAGGCCATCATAGTCGGGCAAGATTTTAGTATCAATAGAATGGCATTAGGAGGGCTCGAGAACATATCCCATTTGCTTCCTCCATAGATCTAAGCAACTTTGGCAATGGACTAATCATTGATGCATTTGTAATTATATTAAATCACCCCTCTAAAATTCAAGACATGGATCCATCCAAGTATGAGGGCAGCTTCGATCATGTATAACAATCCTAACTCAAGCTAGGTCTTAGATTGAAAGTAGTGATGTAACACCAGCTGAGAGGAAGAAAATCTTAGTAAAAACTAGACTCAGATGGAAGCATGCTTGATTGGGTGATAGCTATCCAAAATGCTAATTGATTAAAGACCTAGCGAGCTACATGAGGACCTCGACCAAAGAGGCCCCGAGGCTAGAGCCAATTACTCCCATGGAGACAAGTTGATATTATTGAGACCTCTGTTATCTGGTCTCACTTGGTTAAAGAGTCAAAATCAGAGCAAGACTCCAAGCACCCATATGAGGGCAACCTAGAATTGATTAGGACCTCCAAAATACCGACCCTCCCATCAATGAGAAGACTTAATGAAAAGTTGGACTCAAAAGAGAAAACATGCTCTATTGGGTATCCAAATAGAAGATCGACTATGAACCCATCTAATTGAATTAAGCTACCAATCTATGTAGGTTGGGGATATTAAACAATAACCAACAAACAAGGGGCAAAAGTCCGAGCCAACCACAACGAGCCCCTTCGAGCTTACTCCTAAAAGTATCTTGGCCTCACTCAGCCAACCTAAAAAACAAGAATTATAAAGAAATAAGATACGAGTACCAAAAAATTACTTTAGTAACACTCAAAATGTTTAATCATGAAACAGGTTATGGGTAATCTGACTACTTCTTTCATCCAAGTTGGAAAAATAGCTCGAGCTCAAAAGTGCAGAGGCATATGATGTAGCACGAAATCAATCTATCTATCTCAAATGGACACATGACGAGTAAGTTCAAATAAATTTGAATTTCAAATGGATGATGATTTTCAGGTAAGGAATAAGATTATGATAATCTCTTAATTTCTACCAAATCATAATAGATCCATGCTCCTTTGCCTATATAAATATAGCTAAAGAGATCCCAGAAGAACATGATCTCGAAGGAAGAAATTCCTATAGCTTAAAGCTCTTATGGTGAGAGGCTCTTTAATTCTTTATCCATCACTTTACTCTTCTTTCTTGCATGTCAGTGGGACTATGAGTTGCCAAGGTTGAGGTGAAGGCTAAGATCAAAGTGGAGGCTGAGATCGAGGTAAAGGTCAAACCGAAGTGAAGCCGAGATCGAGGTAAAGATCAAGCAAAAGGCTGAGCTCCTAAAAATTGAGCTTCCAAAGGTCGAACTTTCAAGGACCAAGCTCCCAAATGTTAAACTCCTAAAAGTCAAGCTCCTGAAATCCGATATCCTAAGGCTAACCTAAGAAGGCCAAGGTGAAACAACCGACATGATAAGATTGAGATAATAAGGCTGACTAAAATCAAGCCGGCCGTATTCTACACTACTCTAATTTTCTTTAATTGCTATTATTTTAAAGTCCTTTCTACTTGGATATCAAAGGGTTTGGTTGGAATCAATTTGATAAGATTTTTTTTTGTTTCACTACAAGAATATTCGTCAGTAGCAACGGCAAAATAGCTATCACTGATAAGGATATTTACCAATTAAAATTATAACTAAGAAGAAAACCATCGTTAAAGGGTCGAACATCTAATAGTGACGGAATTTTGTTTATTAGCGATGGTAAAGCCATTGCTATAACTATTAATTTTAAATATTTATTATTTAATGTTAATTAGTTATTAGCGACGGCTTCAGCAGCATAGCTTTAGCCATTGCTAATACAAAGCCCTAAAATCTCCTCATTCTCGATCGATTTTTTTTCACTATGCCCCTGCATCCCTCATTCTTCCCCTACCTCTGGTCTACCTACTTCTGTCGATGCACTGTCGGAGCCTTCATCCCTATGCCTTAGTTCATACGCTACCGTCCTGACATTGGATCCACCATCCCCGCATCAGATCTGACATCCTCGCACCCCCACCTCCCCCCTTCTTCCCCACCTCTCCCGTTCTTTCCCTACCGCACTGTCGGAAGCCTGTCGGAGCCCCCATCCTTGCGCCTCAGTCCTTGCGCCATTGTCATTGTGCCGGATCCGTCGTTTCCCGCATTGGATCCGCTGTCTCCACTGTCTCCCACATCGAATCTGTCATCTCCACATTGGATTCGTCGTCCCTGCCATCCCCGCATCAGATCCGTTGTCCCTCATGTCGGGACTGCCGTCTTTCACATCGGATCCGCTATTTATGTGTCAGATCCATCGTCCCCATGCCCTCATTGTCCTCCATTCCCTCCTCTTCTTTTCGTTTGTGAGTATTAGCGACACACCGTCGCCACACGTCGTTCCTTTCTCTTCCAATTTTTTATATTTGAATTAAAATTTATGATATTTATTTAAATTAATAAAGTTTGAATTTAATTTATACACAGGATGTATATCTTGGTCCTCCTCATTTGCAATGCTGCTCGGTATTTTGGAACCTCCGAGATGGGATTTTCCTGGATGCTCTGCTGGGGTGGTAGGGGTACTGCCTCTACTGATGCTCCAGCTCGGCCCATCGGTATGGGATGCGTGACCCAACTGCCTTAGGCGACAGTCCCTGGTCCGTGGATCGCATGGCTCGATTGTCCTGTGGTCGAAGCCTGCATATACGAGATGCCTATCCTGATCCTCCCTATTTGCAATGCTGCTTGATACTTTGGAACTCCTAGTGGGATTTGTCTGGATGTCCTACTGAGGTGCTGGGGGTGCTACCTCCACATGCGGTTGCCCTAGCTCGGTCCATTGGCATGGGATTCATGACTCGATTATCTTGGACGATAGTCCCTAGTACGCAGGGCATGCAGCCTAATCATCTGGTACGATCCAAGTCCGCGTGCACGGGATGTACGTTCTGGCCTTCTCTATTTGCAATGCTGTTCGGTACTTTGAAACTTTCTTATTTAAAATCTTAAAAATATTATATTGCATAGAACCATAGATCTATCTTTTGATTAATATATATATTCCATGGCATCCATATATTTATATATTTCTATACGGATGGAAGAATTATGTATATTGGTCAATTGATTGTTTAGTATAAATAGTTTAAAAATATAATTAATTTATAGATCATTACACTAATCAAACGATATGTTGAAGGTTTAAAAAAAATTTTGGACAGTATTTTTTTTAGTTCTCCTCACACATCTTAAACTATGTGGGAAGAATCAAGAAAAAATACTATCGAAATTTTTTTTAGCCTTCATTGCATAGGGATGGATTGGAGGTGTAGATTTGTCCATATCATCGAATGGGATAGGTGAGAACAATCCATTCAAAAATTGAAGGAGTATATCGAAATATATCTCTCCATGCCGGTTTAGGCTTCAAGCAGAATGAAGGAGGTACCTAAGGGGTCAAAATTTAATCTAACCATCCGTTCGTAACATCGAATGGAATATATAGGAGCAATCTATTTGAGAATCGAAAAAGTATATCGAAATATATCCCTCTATGTCGGCTTAAGCTTTAAGCGGAAGGAAGAGGATGTTCAGGAGGTCAAAATTCAATCTAACCATCCGATGGATAGGCCCGGGGTGTCTATAGCTTCGTAACATTGAATGAAATGTGTAGAAACAATTCGTTCGAGAATCCAAAAGTATATGGAATATATCTTTACTGAAGGAGTATATCAAATATAATCCTCCGTAAAAATTTAGGCTTGAGGTGCACCAATTACTTTAGTTTTATGATTTCAATTAATTTAGTTTTAAAATTATTAATAATATTTATTTTTTTGTTACAGGATGCTGAGACATCCTGCTCTTATCCACCTACTGCTGCAGATGACATACAGGAGGAGGAGGATCTTCATTGATTTTTTTTTAGTTTGATGTAATATATTTAATTTGATATTTAAACAATATTATCTTGTATAATTAGATAATTTATATTTTTATATAATATTAATTTTTTTATTATGATGGTGCTAGTTAATTGTTAGTTGTTATAGTTTCTGTAAATATATATTAGTTGTTAATTTAATTATAGTAAATTTTAATAAATATATTATTTATAATTTTTTTAAAAAATTATTTATTAGCAATGGTTAATTCTGTCGTTAAATATTAGCGATGGTTGTAGCTTATTAGCATTGGCTTCAGTAGTCGTTAATATATTTTTAATTTTTAATTTAAATTATAAAATGGTTTGAAAATTATTATAGACGATGGACATATCGTTGTCAATTATTGTCGCTAATAAATTATTAGTGACTGTTTTTCTATCGTTGCTAATAATGATCTTCGTCTAATTTTTTTTTGATGATTTGTTGGCAATGGTGTGCCATCGCTAATAGTATTAACGATAATTTTTCGATAATTAGAGATAGCATTTGGCCGTAAGTAATTTTTTTTATAGTATTTATGTGTAGAGCAATATCTTTTATGAATTTACTAATGTCCTTTAGGCTGACTATATTAACGGCTTTTCAATAATTAGCGATGATATACGGTTATTGCTAATAATAATTTTTTATTGTGTTTGCACGTAGATCAACGTCTCTTTATGGATTCACTAACGCCCTTTAGGTGACGGACAGAATTTTGGCATCAAAAATTGTGGAAAGGTGTTTGAGATTTATATGTTAATAAAAATGTGGGAGATAACTCTTTCATAGCGTGAAGGACTCTTTTATGCAATTATTCTTTAGTTTGTATGTTGGATTATGAAAACTAATTCCAGTAGTCAAATCATAGTTAACTCTTCAAACAGTATCAATCTTTCACTTTGGGACTATTCGGTAAGAGTCATATGGACTAGGATTTTATGCCAATTAAACACTATTGGCAAACCGTACATTTAAAATATGCAACGTACCGCTTGGGAAAATTGTCTGATGCTCATTTTTGAATAGAACAGCTATTTCACGTTTACTTGGCAATTGCTTTTGGGGGCATTGTTTATGCTAATTTCTATGTTTACATTAATTGGGCCTTGCATTTGAATTTCATGTTTATCAGCTGTATTATATAAATATGACAATGTAATATGATAAAATATTATAATTTCTATGCAATATATTGTACAAATTATTAACATATCTGCAATCTGTTATGCAATATTAATTCAATGCCAAAATATTTATGTAAATCTGCTTTTATAATTTACTTTCTATGTAACAGAAATATGATATATATTGAAAGCTATATCAATAAATATGTTTTAGTATATTTTTATGATTATCCACTATATCATACAATACCTATATTTTACATATTAGTCTGATTCCATACATTAATATTACTTATACAGCTACTAAAATATTATTGTTGGGTATAAAATATCCTCAGCCGAAGTTCTTGATAGGTGGCACCCATCCGGGCTTCTCCAAGATGGATTCTTCAGGCGCCTGTCAGATTGCTCCAAGTGTCCTCTGGACTCCGTTGTCGGCCGACCTTCTACAGTGCTTACCGGGCTCCCCTACCGACCGATCTTCTACAGTGATCGACGTCAGGTTGAATTCCTTTCAGGTTTTGTCGACAGCCGAACCTCACCAACAGCAGATCGCTACTAGTACCAGACTTCGCCCGGACTCCTACGGGAGCCGGTCCGTCCCAGCCGAGCTCCTACGGGAGCGAACAGATCCACCCGGACTCCTACGGGAGCCGGACCACTGCCCCAAGTCTCTATTGCAAAGAGATCCAGACTCCTACTGGAGCCAGACGTCTTCTTCGAACTCCTGCTGCAGGTACATTTTACCCTGACTCCTACGGGAGCCGAACTCCTTCTCCTAACCTTTATCGCAGGAGGATTCAGCCCGAACTCCTACGGGAGCCGGTCTGTCCCAGCCGAGCTCCTACGGGAGCGAACAGATCCACCCGGACTCCTACGGGAGCCAGATCACTGCCTCAGGCTTCGATTGCAGAGAGATCCGGACTCCTACGAGAGCCGGACGTCTTCTCCAAACTCCTACGGCAGAAAGGCTTGGGTTCCTACGAAAGACGGTCCGTTCGCTCGAACTCCTACGGAAGACGAACTCCAACAGCAGGTAACTTCTTCCGGACTCCTACGGGAGCTGGTTTATTTTTCCGGACTCCTACAGGAGCCGGTTTACTCCATTCGGTCTCCTACAGGAGCCGGTTTATTTCATCCGGACACCTACAGGGGCCGGTTTACTCCATCCGGACTCCTACAGGAGCTGGTTTATTCATCCGGACTCCTACGGGAGCCGGACTTCTTCTAACCTCTATTGCAGGAAGATTCAGTCCGAACTCCTACGGGAGTCGGACTCCTTTTCAGACTCCAATTGCGGGCAGACATCGTCCAAACTCCCTCAAGAAACGGTTAACTCCGAGCTCCCGCCAAGAGCAGATCACGCCGAACCTCTAACACGGACGGAGGATTCCATCCGAGCTTCCTCAATAGGCCGTTCCTGTCCGGGCTTCTACAAAACGAGTCCCAACCGGACTTCTATAGTGGATGGACCCCCTTACAGTCAAACGAACTCCCGCAACAGACGAACTCCAGCAGCTGGACTCCCCAACGACCCACCATCTCCAGAGTCCCCCACACCTCTCCAGTCACCGACCTCCAACAGTGCCAACCTACCTCCAACAGTGTTAACCGACCTTCCTCAGTTTTGTCCGAACTCCAACGATATTCTACAGGTTCTTCCAGTGAACAGATTTCTGCGACATCTTTCGAATTCCACCGGACCCCTCCTGTAACCAGATCTCCACAACAGACAGCCTTCAAATGAACCTCCACATCAGGCCGATTCCAGCCGAGCTTTACCAACGAGAATTCTCCAACCGAACTTTCACGGCAATACGACTTCAGCCTACGCAGCGCCAACGCCTGAGACACCCGTCGGCAGCGGTTCGTCAGCAACCTCGGAAACATCCGAGCTTCCCTCAGACTGGGAATCACGCCGCTCCTACAGACACCCCTATCGAGCTTCGCCCGACAGGCTCGGACTCACTGACAGGCCACCATAACGGCCATAACGCCGCTCCACTTCCTAAAATAGATCCCACGCGGCTCCATTATGCTCTGG
>KE506244.1:0-11659 GCA_000441515.1 Elaeis oleifera
CGAAACTCTGCAAAATTCTCATTCGAGCGTTCCATTCCTGTTGAGGCAGAGTACTGACTTGAGCATCGGAGGATTTTATCGGAGCACCCCAACTCCTGTTTAGACTTCCTTTGCAGGTCCCGGCAGTGACCGCGACTCCCTCGACTCCAGCTTCTCCGGCGCCAGCGGAATTTTGCACCAACACCAAGAGAACGAATTGTATCCGTAGATCGCAGCTCATCCCAAGGGTCATAAACTATTCTAAATTAAGATTTATAAAGACATAACGGTATGAAACAAGAAAAGCCAAGTCTTTATTACATAGAAAGAAGGAAGTACAAAGAATTTAAATAAAAAATACTATCTTTATAAGTAGTTTAGTGATTTTCTGAGAAGATGGAGAACTAGCCACGTATGGATCTTCTTCTCACTGAAGCTTTCATCCTTGAACTCTATAGATATCCTTCCCATGGCTTGAAAAAGGGATCAAAAGTTGGTAGAGAAGAGGGCTAAAGGTTGTGGGTGTTTTGAGGATGGAAGAAAGGAGGAATCTAGGGTTTGATGGAGTAGAAAAAGAGGGAGAGAAAGAGGGAAGATGGAGGCATGGAGATGATCCCCACAAGGGGGTGATGGAGGTTTGGGATGATAAAGTTTGAGAAAAAAGGTTAGACCTATAGCCGGCTAAAAATCTGGGAAGACAAGGTTGGCATGAAGAAGGGTTGTAGCATGGAACTTAAGGCTATGGGGTTTTTGTCATGGGGAAGGCTTATTGATTTTCTTTTGGCTGTCCAAAGGGGGTTTTTATAGAGTGGAGACCAGGATTTTGAGGGGTGTGGGTGCATGGATTGATGACCATTGGATCTTAGGGCAAGAAATCTTCTCCTTTGATTGCTTGTCTTGATGTTTTTCTATTTTTGCAGCATGCAAATTTCCTTCTTTGTTTTAGTCCAATTTTCTCTCCAATTCTTTCTTAAGAAATTCCATGAATGCTCCAAGGATGGCATCAGCAATTTGAGCCTTTAGATCTATGGCTTCATCATATATCTCCTCTGTTGGTTGATTAGCTGCATTCACACTTGAATCCATGGAAGATGCGATCTTTTAATCTTGACCCTTGATTTTTAAGTTGCATTCACACCTTGGTTTCTTCCATTTATTCTCCACTTTTGGCACCATGAAGGAGGACCCTTGGATGGTTGTTTGGGTGGTTTCTAGCCATTGATTCCATCTTCAATCCATGGGAGAATGCTCCAAGAAATTTTAGCCTTCAAATCTTCAAGTATTTTTCATTGACTGTTGATCTTCTTGCCTCGAATTCTTATGGATGGCGCATGGCTTCTCCTCCCTTGGATGTAGCAAATTGATGAGGACCATTAGATGCTCTTCCCAACTTTTGAATGTGCTTGAGTTCAAGCTAGATTAGACCAATTAAGCCTAATTGAACCCAATCTTTAATTTACCTGCAAAATACGTTGGAAAACATCAAATTCAAACTAGTACATGTTAATTAATGATGTTTTGAGTGTGTTTAATGTATTAATTTAGGTATTGATCATACCTCCCAACTTAGCTTTTGCTCGTCCTCGAGTAAAATAGAAAAATTAGAGTGAGTGCCGTCTCAGTCTTGAATTAAAGTTAATTTAGACATCCCTAAAAGCATCTGATACCTGACCAGACTATTGAAGAGGTACTTCATCGGATTACTAATTTGATTCAGTTAGTGGTTGAGTGTTAGTCATAAAATTTTTTTGAGATCTTCTTTCACCACCTCCTCACTTTACTCTTTAAGTCCTCTAACTGCATGTGAGCTAGGTTTATTATCTTCTTTCAATTTAATTCCTCTTATCATCTATTATTCTTTTCTTTTGTGCTTTCTTACTATCCCTTGTGATCGATTTTTTGCATCCTCACATTTTGACGTGAATCACAATGCTTACTTAGGCGAAGAGGCTCGGTTACTCAGTGAGACAATGCTAATTTTTTTTTTAAAGCATATACTAAGGAAATTTTTTTTTGCATACCTCGACCTTTCCACCCAAACCTCCATGAAGAGAATCTTTATTGAGATCAATAAAAAAAGAACTCTGAAAATACTCTAAAATTTAATCTAGTCTAAATCCTACCATGGGTTGGGTTTTCTCAATAATTTGCCTCTCAATATCTTTAAAATTATCTAGACCGTTAATCATTCATTAATTAAATTACCTAATTAACTTCTAATCAAAATAAAGTTTGGATACATATAGCTAATTATTTTTTATTATACTTGAAGACTCACTTAAATTTAAATTAATTTAATCTCTCTCCTAACTTAATTTCCATTGTCCCTAATGGAAGAAGAGAAAATTTAACAAAATGCAAAAGGAGGGATACCACCTGATTAGCTATTGTTTGCAGGTTCTTTCATGTTTTCCAATGGGTCCTCATCAGATTTTGATGTTGTGCTCCTCCCAACTTGCTAGTCATCCTTATTAGATTCCTGTAAAATAAAAAAAATTGGATAAATAAAATGTTGGGTTGCCTCCTAACAAGCACTAAGTTTAAGATCTTCAACCAAACTAAGCCAAAGTTTATGGTGGTTCATCGATTGGTTCAACTAGGTCCACTGCTTTGATTTACTCTCCATCCCTTATACCATCCACATAATGCTTCAATCTCTGCCCATTAACTTTAAAAGTATTTTTCTACTTTGGATCTTTAAGTTCAATGGCTCCGTGGGGAAAAACTTGGGTCAGAATGAATGGTCCATCCCAACGTGAGCGAAGTTTATCAGAGAAAAGTCTCAATCTTGAATTAAAGAGCCATACCCTTTGATTTGGTTTGAATGTTCTTCTTGAAATGAATTTGTCATGGTAAGCTTTGGCTCGAGCCTTACAAATTTTAGCACTCTCGTATGCCTCGTTATGTAGTTCCTCTAATTCATTCAATTGAAGTCTTCTTTTTGACTCCTCATTTTTCATATCAAAGTTAAATTTCTTGTTGCCTAATACGCGTGGTGTTCCAATTCTACTGATAGATGACAAGGCTTTTCAAAAATAAGCTGGTAAGGGGACATTCCTATAGGGGTCTTGTAAGCAGTACGGTAGGCCCATAGTGCATCATGTAATCTCTCAGACCCATTTTTTCGATTGGGCCTAATCATTTTCTCTAAGATCTTCTTAATCTTCCTATTGGAGATTTCCACCTGTCCACTGGTCTGAGGGTGATATGGAGTGGCTATCCTATGTATAATTTCATATTTTTTCATTAAAGCTTCAAAATGCCTGTTCGTGAAATGTGTTCCCCCGTCACTGATTATGGCTTTAGGGCAACCAAACCGACTTATAATGTTCCTTTGAATAAACTTTATTAGCACCTTATAATCATTGATTCATGTTGCCATGGCTTCTATCCACTTAGAAACATAATCCACTGCCACCAATATATACTCATAACCAGAAGAGGGAGGAAAGGGCCCATAAAGTCAATCCTCCAAATATCAAAAATTTCAACTACTAAAATCGAGGATAGGGGCATCATATGTTTTCTCGAAATACTTTCTATTTGTTGACATCTCAAACAGTTATGACAAAAATTATAGACATCCTTAAAAAGTGTTGGCCAGTAAAATCCACTCTACAGTACTTTTGCTGTAGGTTTTCTTCCACTAAAATATCTCTTACAAACTAATGAGTGGCAAAAAGTTAGGATATTTTGAAATTTACACTCAGGGACACATCGCTAGATAATCTAATCTGGGCAAATTTTGAACAACTCATGTTCTTCCCAAATATAATGTTTTACTTAGGCAAAGAATTTATTTTTATCTTACTGGGTCCAGTAGGATGGGACTTATCCAATCATCAAGTAGTTAACTATGTGTGCAAACTAGGAAAGATTATTAGAAGATGCTGAGAAGAGTTATTCATCAGGGAACCAATCTGTAATGGTTTCATTGTTGTGTTCTAACAAGATCCTTGAGATATGATCTGCTACTACATTTTGAGAACCCTTTTTATCTAAAATTTGTAGATCAAATTGTTGCAACAAAAGGACCCATCTAATCAACCTCAGCTTTGTATCCTTCTTGGATAGCATATATTTCAATGCCACTTGATCAGAGTAAACTAAGACCTTGGAGCCCAAAAGGTATGATCTGAATTTTCTAGGGCAAACATGACTGCAAGCAATTCTTTCTCGATTGTGGTATAGTTTAATTGAGCATCACAGAGAGTTTTGCTTGCATTGTAGATCACATGAAGTTTCTTATTGAATTTCTATCCTAAAACTGCCCCACCACATAATTGGAAGCATCACACATAATTTCAAATGGTAGGTTCCAATCCGGTGGTTTGATAATTAGTGCAGTGGTCAATGCTATTTTCAGTGTATTATAGGCATCTAAACAATCTTCATTAAAATCAAAAGAGTTTTCTTTAGCCAAAAGATTACACAAAGGTTGTGAAATTTTGCTAAAGTCCTTAATAAAGCACCTATAAAATCCTGTGTGTCCCAGAAAGGATCATACTTGTTTAACCAAGGTTGGGGTAGTAGATTCAAGATTACTTTAACTTTCGCTTTGTCTACTTCGATGCCCCGCTCGGATACAATGAGTTCGAGCATGATTCCCTTATGAAGCATGAAATGGCTCTTTTCTCAACTCAATATCAAATTTGTCTCCACACATCTTTCAAGTACTTTAGTTAAATTTTGGAGACAATCATCAAAAATAAGGTCAAAAATAGAGAAGTCATCCATGAAAATTTTAAGAAACTTGTCAACCATGTCAGAGAAGGAAGCCATAATGCACTGTTGAAAAGTGGTTGGTGCATTGCACAGTCCAAATAGCATTCTTAGGAGGCAAAAGTACCATAAGGGCAGGTAAAGATGGTTTTCTCTTGATCTTCTGGGAATACAGGCACATTGTATCCTGAATATCCATCCAAGAAGTAGAAGTAACTCTGACCCGCTAACTGTTCTATGATTTGATCAATAAAGATAGTGGAAAGTGATCTTTCTAGTCATGGCATTGAGTCACCTATAATCCACACATACTCGCCAGCTAGTTATTGTGTGAGTGGGTAACAACTCACCTTTCTTATTTTCTACCATAGTGATGCCCGACTTCTTTGGCACCACTTGGGTCAGGCTGACCCATTTACTATTAAAAATTGGGTAGATAATGCCTACATCCAACCATTTTATTACCTCTTTCTTTACAACCTCCCATATATTTGGATTTAATCTACGTTGCATGTCCCTATGTGGTTTGGCCTCGGTCTTGCAATGAATGTGATTTATGTAAATAGAAGGATCAATGCCTTTCAAATAAGCAATTGTCCACCCTATGGCCTCTTTGTGCTCTTTGAGCACACCTACAAATTGATGTTCCAGGTTAGTGTTTAGGTCGGAGGAAATGACTACTGGCAGGATCTCATTGGGTCTGAAAAATTAATACTTCAATGTGTCAGGAAGGGACTTTAACTCTAAGGTAGGTGGTGCTTCTAGGAATGGTACTAAAGGACTCGATTAGGTTGGTAGTTGTTCATACTTTACAATCCAAAGGAGATGGTGCTAAAATTGGGATGGCTCTAGAAGTGCATTTACTTCTCTGATATACTCATCAATGTCAAAATCATCCACTCCAAAGTGTGCTAAGCATACTTGTAAAAGGTCTGAGTCGAGCATGGTAGGGGTTTTGTCCTCTATAATTTTTCTAGCAAATTGATCTCACCATGATCAAAAGTGGGTGGTCCCTGTGCTGCGTTAAAAATATTTAACCTCAGCTTCTTATTTTCGAAAGATACATCCATAACCTAGATCCTACAGTTTATGCAAGTATTGGCAGTCACTAGGAAGGTATCTAGCATCAAAAATCCATAAAAAAATAAATTATCCACTTTTACTAACACATCTTCCAACATTCCATGGGCCACCTTAACTGATCGATCTGCTAATTGAAGGGTTACCGTCGTGGGCTTCAATTCTCCAAATCTAAATAGGTCATACATAGAGCTCGAGAAAAGGTTAACACTCGCACGCAAATCTAACAATTTTTTCTTAATGGTCAGGTCCCCTATGACATAGGATATGATTGGGGTACCAGGATCCTTAAGTTTGGTGGGTTATTTGTTAAAAGATAAAACTGGCTTGTTCAGTTAAGTGGACTTTCTTTGGTGTATATGCCTTGGTTTTTCATTTCTGTGTGCATAGATCTTTGGGAATCTTGGCATATGTTGGGACTTATTGGATAGCATCAAGAAGGGATAAATTTATTTGGACTTATTTGAATAGTTCAAGTATTTCATTCATTTTGATGCCTTTCTTATCTAGAGGCAGAGGAGATTCTAAAGTACTGAAAAATGGGGCCTTCGGTGTAGGTGCTAGGTCAACAGGTTCTTCCTTTCTATAGATTCATTCTTCTCTTGTTCGGCAAGTTTTGATGGTTCTGGTTCTTGAGTTATCTCTAGTTGATTAGTGATTTTCTCACTTCTAAGAGTCATGACAGATTTGGCATGTTCGAAAAAAATCTCTGGGCCAGTGGAGCTTTCAGCCATGTACTACCCTTTGGATTACTAATAGGTTAGTTGGGTAATTTGCCTTGCTCTCTCTTATTAAAGGCTGTAGCTAGTTGACCTATTTGGGCTTCTAGCTTTGCAATTGACAGTGTGTGGGAGTGCAAAATCTGTAGTTCTTGCAGAATCTTCTCGAGAGCAGCATTTGAAGAAGATTGAAATTTTGTGCTTGTTGTGGGTATGGAGCCAATTTGTAAGCTCCCTCAGTGTAATTAGGTCTGGCAGTAGTTTGTTGGGTCTAAGAAAATTAGGATGGTTCCTCCAATCTGGATTATAGGTATTGGAATAAAGGTTGTATCCTGGTGTGAAATTATTCTAAGTTTGTGCTTGATTGACTTGTTCATGTATAAACTTAGAGAATTAAGGTACAACAAGACAATCATAAACAGAATGAGTAAGATTCGAACATATTGAATGGACATCTATTGCAAGTGTGGTGGGTGCTAGTGGGCATTACTTGCAGTATTCAGTTCATCATTTGAGATAATTCATCTATTCAACTATGGATATCCATTGAACTATCAATCTCATAAATCCCATCCCGCTTAGGTCCAGACATGGAAGGGTCTCTCGTAGCAGCAAACATGTAGTGCAATGAATTTTCACTTAGGATTTTAAATAGCTATTAGGCTTCATGCTCATTTTTCAGCATGAAGGTTCTACCAGAGGATGCATCAACGATTTGCCCGTGCTTTTCTGATAAGCCATCATAGAAGCACTGAACCAGTTGCCATTTGGGTGTAGCATGGTGGGGCATTTCCTAATCAGTTTCTTTAATATTTTCAAGTCTCATGAAACATCTCCCCATTCAACTAGCAAAACTAGTTATGGCCTTTATGATTTGTTAGTTTTTTGATTGAAAATATTTTTAAAAATTCCTTTGTAGTTGATCCTAGGTTGAAATTGTGATTATATCCAAGGAGTTCAGCCAATATTTGGCTTTATCCTTCTACGAGAAAAGAATAATTTTAGCTTGAGAGCATCGCTAGAAAAATTTTGAATTCTAACTGTTGAAGAAATTTTCAAGAATTCATCTAGATGTTTGTATGGATCCTCATTAGCAAGTCTATTAAATGATGGAAGTATTTGAATAACACTTGACTTGATTTCATATTGAATTGCCTCAACTAGAGGCATCTGAATGCAAGGAGAGTAGGTATATGTGGAAGGAGTAAAGTAGTCCTTCAACTACCTAGGTGGATCAGTCTCCTGGTTTCGATCCATATTCTTGAGTCTACTGGCTTTAAGAGTTCTTTCAATTTCAGGATCTAAAGTTTGAATCTCGAGTTGCAATGAGCGACGCTCAAGCATAAATCCTATAATTGATACCTTAAAGCAAACCAGTCAATTTATTTTTTTTAGATTTTAGGATTTTTAGATTTAAGTAAAGAAAAGGATGAAGAAATTCTAAAGATGAGAGCCTATTGAGTCCTAAATCTAAGAAGTAGATGCGAAGAATTTAAGTTAGGTTAGATGTTGTCCTAGATCTAGACAGCTCCTAACTGCTAAGATCACCTTCGAGTACTTCAAGTAAAAGATTAGCCACTCAACTAGCCAAATAAGTATAAAATTGGTGGGGGTCCCTCCATTGCTTTCCTTAGACATCAATTAAATTAGCCTGATAAGTGAATGGAACTAATTAATAAACCACCTTCCTTCAAAATATAATCCCTAAACCACTTTCATAGACACTAGTTAAACTGACCAACCTTAACCT
This sequence comes from Elaeis oleifera, assembly GCA_000441515.1. Classification (NCBI taxonomy): domain Eukaryota; kingdom Viridiplantae; phylum Streptophyta; class Magnoliopsida; order Arecales; family Arecaceae; genus Elaeis; species Elaeis oleifera. The sequence continues at coordinate 8,251 of KE506244.1, forward strand.
AGTCCAACTCTTAGGATGCTTTATCCTATTGAGCTCAAGAGTTCTTAGGGGCTAACATCTAATTGATTTTAAATTAAAGATTTAGGTCAATGCAAAATGAAGGATTGTGATTTTTGAGCCAAGAAAGGGTGATGAAATTTTCACTTTATGTTGATTAGGATTTTATCCTTAAGATATTTTATAAAATTATGCGATGTAAAAAAAAATATATCCAAATTTAATGATTAATTAAGATTAAATTGATTTATTTTTTTTAGATTTTGTGATTAAGTATCTAATTTTCTAAATAGATTATGAGGTGTCAGTATAAAGATTTGGTTGATTTTGCAAGAATGTAAGTTTGACTAAGTAAACTAGGCAACTTAGAAAGCAAATAAAGGTAGAAAGTAAATATAGTAAAATATATTTTTTAATTTTTTAATAGATTAAGAGAATAAAAGGCAAGCTAAAAAATAAAGTAATTAAAATAAAGACAAAAATAAGTAAAGCAGTTAACTAAGAAAGCAATAATTAAAAAAGCAGTAAATAGATTTTTTTGATTTTTTATAGATTTTATAACTCCAAGTAACTAAATATGATTTTCAGCAATGGTGCTAAAATTTGATCACTGTCATAGGTGTCAAAAATAAATCACTAACTTACTACTATGTAGATAGTGCAAGTCAGATTCGTATCCACAGGGATCATATTTAGTTGCATTTAAGTGATTTAGATTTAAATTAAAGAAGAGTAAAAGTTGATTAATTAGAAGACTACTAAATAAGCAAGCAAAGAAATAAATAACTTAATTAAAGATTAACTTCAAGTATGAAAGAGGTTTCTCAGAATCTCAACTATTTTCTTGTTCGACAGCTGGTACCCTTCTTAATATGCCTTTGCTTAGTATCTCATCAATTAAGATATAATCTATCTTAGAAAGTATGGTTTGTACCCTTCGATCATGGTCCATCTCTCAAAGGTATAGGCTAGTCAAAATTACTTAGATGCAAAATAAAGAAATCTTATTTAAAGATAATCTATCTCAAGAGTATGAACTATATCCATAGATCACGGCTCATCCAAAGGATCATAAACTATTCTAGATTAAGATCTTATAAAGACATAAAGATATGAAACAAGAAAAGCCAAGTCTTATTGCATAGAAAGAAGGAAGTACAAAGAATTTAAAATAAGAAATATTGTCTTTACAAGCAGTTCAGTGATTTTCTGAGAAGATGGAGAACTAGCCACGCATGGATCTTCTTCTTGTTGAAGCCTTCATCCTTGAACTCTGCAAATATCCTTCCCATGGCATGAAGAAGGGATTAGAAGTAGGAATAAATGTTTGGTAGAGAAGAGGGCTGAAGGTTGTGGGTGTGTTGAGGATGGAAGAAGGAAGGAGAAAGCTAGGGTTTTGATGGAGGAGAGAAAGAGGGAGGGAAAGAGAGAAGATGGAGGTGTGGAGACGATTCCCACAAGAGGGCCGATGGAGGTTTGGGATGGTAGAGTTTGAGGAAATAAGGTTGGACATATAGCCGGCTAAAAATTTGGGAAGACAAGGTTGGCGTGAAGAATAGTTGTGGCATGGAACCTAAGGCTATGGGGATTTTGTCATGGGAAAGGCTTATTGATTTTTTTTGCCGGCCAAAGGGGGTTTTTATAGAGTGGAGACTAGGGTTTTGAGGGGTGTGGGTGCATGGATTGATGACCATTGGATCTTAGAGCAAGAAATCTCCTCCTTGGATTGCTTGTCTTGATGATTTTCCATTTTTGCAGCATGTAGAATTTCCTTCTTTGTTTGAGTCCAATTTTCTCTCCAATTCTTTCTCAAAAAATTCCATGAATGATCCAAGGATGGTGTCAACAATTTGAGCCTTTAGATCTAGGGCTTCATCATATATCTCCTCCGTTTGTTGATTAGTTATGTTCACACTTGGATCCATGGAAGATGCGATCTTTAATTTAATCCTGACCCTTGATTTTAAGTCATGTTCACACCTTAGTTTCTTCCATTTATTCTCCACTTTTGGCACCATGAAGGAGGACCCTTGGATGGTTGATTGGGTGGTTTCTAGCTATTGATTCCATCTTCAATCTATGGGAGAACGCTCCAAGAAATTTCAGCCTTCAGATCTTTAGGTATTTTTTATTGACTGTTGATCTTCTTGCCTTGGATTCTTATGGATGGCACATGGCTTCTCCTCCCTTGGATGTAGCAAATTGATGAAAACCATTAGATGCTTTTCCTAGCTCTTGAATGTATTTGAGTTCAAGCTAGATTAGACCAAATTAAGCCTAATTGAATCCAATCTTCAATTTACCTGCAAAATGAGTTGGAAAACATCAAATTCAAACTAGTACATGTTAATTAATGATGTTTTGAGTGTGTTTAATATATTAATTTAAGTATTGATCAGTTGGATATAGGAAAATATTATCTCGTCGACTCAGGATAAGCCAACATGGACAAGTTTCTTGCTTCTTATTGAGGCAACAGGTACCACCTAAGTAGCTTCAACAATCCTTAGACATAGCGATATTCCAATTGTAGGGATCTATACAACCGTCGACATGCACAATTATGAAATTGTGTCGAGAAGGCCTTTGGTATTTTGAAGAAGTGATTTAAGATTTTGAGAACTCCCATACCATACCCCTTCAAGGTGCAGAAGCATATTGTTATGGCTTGTTGCATTATTCACTTCATAAGACACAACCAAGGCAATGACAAATATTTCAATATATCATTGGCACCCTTGTCTATGGACCTGGTTGGGGACGACGTCGATCCCTATTTGATTGTAGGGGATGATGAAACCCATAGAGATGAAGAACTGTGCAATTCGATAGCTAATAGGCTATGGGTTGCTCATAACTGGTGGAGTACATTTCATAATTGGGGTCATATAGTGAAGTTCATGTGTATACTAATTATAGCGTAGTTTATGTTATTATATATAATGTATTTGATATTGATTGCACATAAATGCAGGAACTCAAAGGGGTGTTTAATGAGTTCTAGTGATGTATTCAGAAAGATTCTATGTGATTTTTGAGGGGCTTATATGAGAGATTTATGACTCCTGGGCTGAGTATCAGTGAAAAGTCTCTGAGTATAAGCATGCCTTACACAAGAAGTTTTCAACTAAAGAGGAGGCTATTGCTGCACTTAATAGCTATCTACTATCTCTTTGCTTCTCTTGCGAACAATATGATGACAATAAGTTTAAAGAGGACAAAATCCTTGTTGGCAGGCCCATGAATGTGTGTGCACATGATGGTATCCTGTCTCTGGTTGTAATTGCCTTTGTTGTAGGCTTTCTTCTTGGGCTTGTTGTTGGACATCTTTAACTTGTACTGTTTATGCTGTAATATTACATGCCCTCTGTTGGGATGTGTAGGTAATTTCATGCATGTATTTTGAAATTTT
>KE506244.1:170594-182037 GCA_000441515.1 Elaeis oleifera
CGACTTCCGTAGGAGTCCGGGCCACATCCTCCTGCAATAAAGGTTAGGAGAAGAAGTTTGGCTTCTGTAGGAGTCAGGATAAAATGTACCTGCAGCAGGAGTTCGGAGAAGACATCCGGCTCCCGTAGGAGTCCGTATCTCTTTGCAATAGAGACTTGGGGCAGTGGTCCGGCTTCCGTAGGAGTCCGGATGGATCTGTTCACTCCCGTAGGAGCTCGACTGAGACGGACTGGATCCCGTAAGAGTCCGGGCAAAGTCTGGTACTAGTAGCGACCTGCTGTTGGTGAAGTTCGGCCATCGACAAAACCTGAAAGAATTCGGCCTGACGTCGATCACTGTAGAAGATCGGTCGGTAGCGGAGCCCGATAAGCACTGTAGAAGGTCGACCGACAACTTAGTCCAGAGGGCACTTGGAGCAATCTGACAGGCGTCTGAAGAATCCATCTTGGAGAAGCCCGGATGGGTGCCACCTGCCAAGAACTTTGGCTGAGGGTATTTATACCCAATAGGTATCACTAAAACTTCTTTCAGTGGGTTGGAACAGTTTCACTCTAACTCGACAAGGATCATTGATCCAAAACGATCTTATTAAGCTCTCACAATCCATCAGTGACATCTAGCAATATGTAGTGGCAACTCAGTAGAATCGAAATAGAACCTCTAGGTATAGTTAATGTATGATACAGTCTCTTTATCGTGAGTCCTGACTAGACAGATTATGGATAAATCATCAAACTTCATCATCAATCATATGATAGATCTGATCAGCTTAAGTCCAATAGTAATTTCAAATGAAAATTTTTTTCTATTAATCACATTGCTATGGTCATAGACTTATGGATTCAGCTTTTCAAATCTTATAGGACTACTCTCTATCAAGGTCGACAGATTCTATCTAGATATACATCTTACTCTCACAGCTCAACCAACTATAGCCAATATCTGCTACAAAGACTCATAATAGAATCAATACTTATGTATAGTCAAACTACAGTAGCCTTACTGCGAACAACTATGACACTACAAGTCAAAAGATCAGTCACACAACTATAGCAACAAAATGATCACTGACGATTGAATAGAAATTCATATGATCTTTCGTATGGTCATACTCAGTACTAGTTATTCTCTAACAACTCTCCGCACTTGTCGCTTAATGTCTCTACATTGTAAATTAGAAACTCATCTATCTCGAAAAAAATGAACCATGCATCAGTCTATCTGAATTGATCACCATTCTCATGACTATCTTATGACCGAAAGTAATTTAAGAATCGATCATATATGCATCTAATTCTCAATAATTAAGAATATATATCGTAACATCAATTTCAAAGACAATTCAAAGATACATAACACTCGAATGAAAAAAAATGATCATTTATTGATTGAATCAATAGTTTAAGTATAAATTTATGTCATAGAATAAAAAATGTGTCAGCTAATAATTAACTTCTAGGACATACATCTAACAATCTCCCACTTGGACTAAAATCAATAGGCCATTAATCTAAGTCTCATATTCTCAAGGTGAGCTTCTATTTTGGGGTTGGCTCAACTACTTAGTGGGTCTGCCACGTTATCTATTGAGTCTACTCTTCGCATCTCGACATATTGCTACTCGAGGTAGTCACATATGATATGGAACCACCGCTCAATATGCTTAGATTTTTTATGTGATCGGAGCTCTTTAGCAAATACTATAGCTCCATTATTACCATAGTACAGTGGTATGATATCCGATGTCATTACATCAAGTTCTGTGTTAAACTTTTTGAACCAGAAGCCTTCTTTTACAGCATCCAAAGCGGTAACATACTTAGTCTCTGTGGTCGAATCTGTGATGATGCTCTACTTGGAACACTTTTAGCTGACTCCACTACCATTGCAACTGAACACATACCCTGATGTAGACTTTCTATCATTAGGATCCGATATAAAGTTCAAATCTGTATAAACCTCAATGTGCAATTCAAGTGTCCCTCCAAAGATCAAGAATAATTCTTAATCCTTTGTAAGTACTTAAGGATGTTCTTCATAGCTATCTTCTATTTCTCATCTAGATTTGGCTGAAACCTATGTGTGACACTCACAACAAGGGCAATATCAGGTCGAGTGCATAGCGTGGCATACATGAGGCTTCCTATCATCGAAGCATAAGGGATCCTATTCATACACTCAATCTTCTCAAAAATGGTAGGACACATTATCTTAGAGAGTCGAATACCATATCTAAGGGGTAGCAAATCTTTTTGAAGTTTTTCATGCTGAACTGCTTCAGCACTTTCTCTATGTACAGCTTTTATGACAGGCCAAGCATCCTTCTAAATCTATCTCTATAGACCTTTATCCTAATAATATAGAATGCTTCTTCTAGATCTTTCATGGAGAATTTCTTAGACAACCAAGTTTTGACTGAGGTCAGCATGAAAATATCATTCCCAATGAGGAGGATATCATCCACGTATAGTACGAGGAAGACAAGCATGCTTCCACTAATCTTTTATAACATAAGATTTCTCTTCATTTTTTAATGAAATCAAATGATTTGATTGCATCATCGAAATAAAGATTCTAACTTCAAGAAGTCTGCTTTAGTCCATAGATGGACCTTTGCAACTTATAGGCTCAGTGATCACTATCACCGGATGTGAAATCCAAAGGCTACTCTAGATAGATATCTTTCTCAAGACATCCATTCAGAAAAGTAGTTTTAACATCTATTTACCAAATTTTATAATCATAGTATATCTCTAAAGAAATAAAGATTAATCAGTGAAGTTCATCATTGATCGGACCATATCTAATAAGGTCTTATTTTCCTTTCAGATATCTCATTGAGTTGAGGCATGCCGAGAGGAGTCCATTGAGAGACTATGCCGTTCTCCTTAAGATATCTCAAAAATTCAGTACTTAGATATTTTCCTCCTCGATCAGATCATAGGACTTTGATGGATTTATCTATTTGCTTCTCTACCTCATGCCTGAATTCTCTAAACCTTTCAAAGGCTTTATACTTATGTTTCACGAGAAACACATACCTGTATCATGACATATCATCAGTAAAGATAATGAAGTAGCTATAACTATTCCTAACCTACACATCAAATGGGCCACACACATCGATGTGTACTAGGGCTAGTAACTCAGTGGGCCTTTTTCTTATCCCACAAAGGTTAATTTAGTCATTTCTTCTCAAAGGTATGATTCACAGGCCAGAACTGATATAGATTTAACCAAGTCAAGGATCCCATCCTTTTTCAGTCTGTTTATCCTGTCTTCTCCAATATGGCCAAGCCAATGATGACATAAGTATTTATGGTTAAACACATCTTTGGGTCTCTTTTGTCCTACAACACTCCCAACTTGCTCATTTAGGTTCACATTAGCATCAACATACAAGTGATGAAGACTGCAAATCAAAAGATCAGATACAATTAATTTATTAGTAAATAAATGGAACAATAGTCTTTATTAAATTGAAAAAAAAAATCCATCCTGTGCTAGTACAGAGATCGAAATCAAATTTTGGCTAGCTACAGGAACAAAATAATAGTCTTTTAAATCTAATCTAAAGCCTGATGGTAATCAAAAAGGATAGATTTCAATGGCTTCTGCAGTAATTTTTGCTCCACTATGATTTGAAGGATCATATCACCTTGCCTCAACCTCCTACTTCTTATTAGATCCTATATTGAAGTATATATATGAGCACTAGAACCAGAGTCCAATATCCAACTAGAAGTAGAAGAAACCATTAGGTTAGATTCTATTATGAGCATACCTTCAAAAGGTTGTTCATCCTTTTTATTTTTAGACTCTCCAGGTAAGACAGACAGTTTCTCCTCCAATGGCCGTCGGAGTTAGAGTGAAAATATTTTTTTTCTTCATAGCTTTCTTCGAAGTATCCTTCTTAAGTTTGCTCTCCTTCTTCTGCTTCTTCACTGGCTTATTCTTTTCTTTCCTTGAGACTTTTTCTTAGAAGATGCCCGCTCAACAGCAAGAATAGAGCTCCTTAAACTTTTCAAGGTACCCTCAGCAGTAACTGGCTGTTGGAATATCGTTCGCTCTGATACCAATTATTGGGGATGTCTGGCTAGGACACCACCTCCACAGGATCTTTCCGATACCATGCATCGCAACAAGAAGAAAGAAGAAATAAAATAGAGAGCACACAATCAAGTATGTGGAACAACCCAAGTGCTACCTCCATGAGGCGTGCAAGCTTTACTAGGAGAAAGAAATAATACAAGAGGAAAATACCCACTCTCAACTCTTTGTATACACACCTCTCTAAATTAGAAGCTACCCTCACGAAATCTCTCTTAAAATCCTCCAAGGAGATCTTTTCACAGGCCTGCCAGTATCAGGGTCCTCGATGCCCCTGGATGCTTTCTGTAGAAGCCACTACATCATACCTCACTGCAGCTTTTTTGCTTGATGCTCTGCTCTACCATTGATCCTATATCAGTGCTCTGCAATGTCTACTCTACTTGTTGCACACCCTCAATGCACACCGGACTCTCTTTTGATGGCTACCAAGGTCTCTCCTTAGCTCTAAAGTCTCCTCTACATGATCAAGATGCCATCAACTTTCTAACGCAGCAAATGGCTCGTCAATCGAAGCTATATAGGCTCCAAAAACTTCAAAAACTGTTATACTAGGAATACTGAGTCCCAATCAACCTAAACCATCCATGGCCATTCGATCATGATTGGCTTGCACCAGAGCCATCCAATCATGCACTATAGCCTTAGATCAAGTTTGATCATGCCTAGAGTCATCCTCAGCCGTTCGATCATAAATGGCTGGCTCTAGAGCCATCAGATCATGCAAAATCACCCATGGACCGTGCATGGACTGCTTGATCGATCCACGCAGCCTCCATAGACCACCCAGCACCCTACAGTCCATGATGGACCATGCAGGGTGCTGGGCCTGGGCGCTCGCATGCGCACTGGCCGGCTGGTGCATCGTGCATGCTCGAGCATGCCCGCGCTCGGTCGCATGCTCGCAGCTGGCCCTTGTGCCCCCTGTACACTGGGCCGTATGCCTGCTGGGCCATGCACCTATTGGGCCGTACGCCCACATATGGTTGGCCCACGCATCTGCAGACCAGCACTCCCTGTGGGCCCATCTGCCATCCGTGGCCCTATCAGTCCATCTCTTCATCTTTTTTCGCATGTAACTTCTCTATTTGAACTCTGTTTGGGCTGTTCTTGAGCTCATTGGACTCCGTTCATTATCCTAAATCTTGTTGTGGACTTCTTATAGATTGAATCTTGAGGCATATTTTCTAACACTAGCATATTGACTAATTTGGATAAATTACAGTCCAATTTGTTCATATGGTAGCTTACAATAAACTACCCAAACAAACTAGTCAGAGATTGGAGGATCAAATCCACCTTTAACTCCCTTTGCATAGTAAATTCGAGCATCTCAAGCTCTTCAAGATCCTTGATCATTGTCATACAATGTTCATGAACAGACTATCCCTCGTGCATCTTCATATTGAACAACCGCTTGGATAATTCGAAGGGCACGATTCGGCTCTGATCATCATACAACTCTTGCAGGTGAGTGATCATTGCACAGGCAGTGGGTATGTGCTCATGCTGGCTCTATAACTCATTTGATAAGAAAGCCACACATGGCATTTACCCTAAGGTCATCCTCTGTCCACTTGTTCAGAGCAGCTCTTTGCTCTACTGTAGGACGGGTTGATAAAACTGGAGCATCTTGATTAGGTACATACCTAATCTTCTCAGATGTCAGGACTATCTTGAGATTTTTGAGCCAGTCATTAAAATTTGTGCCAGTTAGATGGTTGGTTTCAAGGATGTGGGCTAGAGACTTAGAGGCCGACATTGTTTATCTATGAGAGTAGAGATTCTGGTTAGATATTTGTACTTCAATTTATATTTGTTCTAAAATTTTTAGATGCAAATAGACGCCCACTATTTTTTCAGATTTCGATACTCTCTGGATGAAAATAAAAATTCGACGAGATCAATACAAAATTTCTAGTAGGTGCTGCAGTCCCACCGATGCCGTGTACCTCACCTAATAGTTATTGATGACATGCACATCAATGCGATGGCAACTTTTTGCCCAGATGCTTCTCTAAGTATATTGTAGTGATTTGGTCTCTAAGTCATGTAAGCTCAAATAACACATATTGCCTCACTCCTTAGTTAAGCCAGACCCATCGTTCACAAGTAGATGTGAAACCGTCATTAAGTCCCTCAGATAATACATATTGGGCCCAACCCCATCTTCACCCTAGAGTAACTCTTTTCTAGCTGAGTGGTTTCATATTTTCGATGCAATTGAACCACTATAACTAGTCGAGAATAGTCAATGCCAGTAGCATGCTTGCACTTCTATAACGGTGGAAGACCATAAGACTTAACATTGATTGGAAAGATTTAGATTAGATCTTATCTAATCAGTCATCACATGGCTGATCTAACTGGCATGGGTTAAACCAAACATCTTAGCAACTAATGAATCCAATCATCCAATTAGTCAAGTGAGATTGATAGGAGGGTACATCATTAACTCACTATAAACAAATTATCTAGATGAGTAGCCGTCCAATTAAAACCACCAATCGAGACTTGCCTTAGACATCAAATGATTTATTGATTTCAATTAGTCAGCTTAGGTAAATCGGGTTCGAGCCATAAAGCCAAATTAAATCTTTAGGTTGACTCGATTGTACATATAGGATTTAATCAACTCAATCTATAATACTTGTAGAATCATAAGCTCAATTGATTTAATTCAAATCAACACTTGATTTTGTTTGATCAATAGCTACATTGATTTCGATCCAATCTGATTTTATCATAACCTAAGATGCAATAACTACCCATGCCTAATGATTCATGTACACACTAATTTCAGATCATAAAAATAATTTTCAGATCTAAATTTATTTCATGAAATGTAAGTTGTTGATTCTCAAAATATTTTCAAAACATGCATGCAATCATATATCATATACATAAAAATTTTAGATTTTTTAAAAATCAATTTCAGATCTAAACATACTATCATATATCACATACATGAAAAATTCAAATCACAAAATTTAATTTCTAAACTACGCATATTTTTATACATCACATATACGATTAAAAATCAGAACTAAAATACTTTTCAAATCTAAGCATAAACACATACATCGCATGTATAAATCAAAATTTTAAAATAATTTTAAAACTTTTATGCTACTTTCATATATATGAACATTAGGCTGTGATATCACTGTTAGATTTCTACAGGTGCTAGTGCATGTGGATTTCAAAAGTTTTAAATTTAAAATGAAGTAAAAAATTAGATTAAATAATTTTAATCTAAGCATGCATTCATCATATAAAGTATCTATGGATCTATTTTATATGCTGAAATTAACATAAATTGATTATAGTAGAAAGAAATAAAAGTCTGTGATCGAGTTGCATACCTAAATCGCTTTTCTTTTGCCTTAAACTTGTAACTGGGTTGAATCGAATTCAATCCCTAGATCTGGGGTTGAGTAGGTTCTAAATTAGTAGCACAAATATCCTGTCTCTATGGGTATCTATAGGATCGATCTGGATTGACTTCTCTTGAAACAACTCACTTGAATTCAAAGTCTGAGTAGGCTTGAACCAAGCCTAGATAGGGATTAACCCTTGATCCCATTTTCTTAATTCTTGAATGAACCAACCTTTATTGATCTTTCTTTCTTGATTCTTGAAGAAACCAAGAATCCTTCTTGATCTCTCAACTAATTAAGAACTAATCAAGAAGTAGTTGTAACAACCTTCCAACAAACTTGAGAGGAAGAAGAAGAAGCTAACAACTTTTGGCGCCAACCCTTGACACCAACAACTTGTTGTCGCCTACCTCTCTCTAAGATCCAAGAGAGAGCATGCCTAGAGAGAGAGGGTGTGGGGTAGAGAGAGAGGAGAGGGGGCGTTGGGTACAGCGAAAGGTGGCGGCAAGGAAGGGAAGCAATGAGATTAGGATCTCTTCAATATAAAGGAGTCCTAATCAAATTAGGATCTTTTCTTCTAATCATATTAGAAATCCTAACCTAAAGCCTCTTAGACCAAACCAAAGGGATGCCAACTAGCCTAGACCCATGCCCAACCCAATACTAGGTGTCGCATCATATGGGATCCAATTAAATATGCTCTAATCAGCCCACATGGTTCTATTCATTCAATTCAAGGGATCTTGATCAAATCAAGATGAATTTTCAATCAATAAAATCAAGAAAATCAAGAAACTCTGTCTTGATTTAATTCAAGCCATAAATTAAGCATCCAACTATGGGAGCCTATTGAATCAAATTTAACTAGGTTCAAATCAAGTGTAGAAATTGGCTAATGCTTATCATATAAGCAAATCAATCACAAAAAAAATTGGGTTCACCCAAATGCTAGCAAAGTTAACATGGCCAATAGGATTTCTCTAAATTCATACAAATTGATACTTCATAAGCATAATTTTAACCAATCCAGATCTTCATCCTTTGATATGTGACCCCATAGGTTCAATTCTATCTGACAGTGAGATATACCATAATCTCTATCATAGGTATCACTGAAATTCTTTTCAGTGGGTTGGAACAGTTCTACTCTAACTCGACAAGGATCATTGATCTAAAACGATCCTATTGAGCTCTTAAAATCTATCAATGATATCTAGCAATATGTAGTGGTAATTCAGAAAATTGAAATAGAATCTCTAGGTGTAGTTAATGTATGATACAGTCCCTCTATCATGAGTTCCGACTAGATGGTAGGTTATGGATTAATCATCGAATCTTATCGTCAGTCATATGATAGATCTGATTAGCTCAAGTTTAATAGTGATTCTAAATAAATTTTTTTTCATTAATTACATTGCTATGACCATAGACTTGTGAACTCAGCTTCTTAAATCTCATAGGACTACTTCTCTCTATCAAGATCGATAGATCCCATCTAGATGCACACCTTACTTCCACAGCTCAATCAACTACAGCCAACATCCATTACAAAGATTTATAATTGAATCAATGCTTATGTGTAGTCAAACTACAGTAGCCTTACTATGAACAATTATGATATCGCGACGTCAAAAGATTAGTCACACAACTACAGCATCGAGATGATTATTGACGATTGAATAGAAATCCATATGATCTCTCGTATGGTCACGCTCAGTATTAGTTGTTCTCTAATAACTATCTGTACTTATCGCTCAGTGTCTCTACACTGTAAACTGGAGACTCATCTATCCCGAAGGAAGCAAACTGTGTGCCAATCTATCCAGATTGATCACCATCCCCATGACTATCCTATATCGGGAGCAATTTAGGAATCGATCATACATACCTCTAATTATCAATAATTGAGAATATATATCGTAACATCAATTTCATGGATGATTCAAGGATACATAACATTTGAATAGTAAAAAAATTTATCCTTTATTGATTAAATCAATAGCTTAAGTATAAATTTATGTCATAGAATAAAAATATATCAGTCAACAATTAGCTTCTAGGACATCCATCTAACAAGTATCTCCAACATGACAAATCATCAACACAAATCTGATAATGCAAAATCAACGATACAAATCCAATGATAAAATAGCATGTGTAATGCTGATTATGTACAATAATTCTTATCTTTACTGGTACTTGATTCAAAGATAAAAATCAATGAACTCCTCAATCTACAAACTCAAAATTAGATATTTCGCTCGATACCTTCTAGTATAAGCAATTGTATTTTATATGATTAGGATCAAATATAAAAATTATACATGGGAAAATTATGTATAAATGACCTAAGATCATAAATCCAGTATCCCCTTCTAGGATCAACCAATTGATTCAGATTTGTCTAAATACATGAACCCTCCATTGGTCCATAAGATTCTTAGAGAGAGAAAAAAATCGATAAAAAGAGAGAATTTTAGAGAGAGAAAATGGAGAGAAACTAATAGAGAGAGAAAGTGGAGAGAGAAGGTAGCGAGATGAGAGAGGAAAGGAAGAGAAACTCTCTCTCTTATTTTTCTTTTCTTTTCTTTTTTCTTTTCTTCTTTTTTTTTCTTCTTCTATTTTCTTCTTTTCTTCCTCACTCAATAGGGAAGGAAAAATTCTTCAAGGATGACCACCTCCCTGGCAACCCTTGACAAGTGATGGCCTTTGATGGTGGCAAAACCCTAGATGGCCTCAGATCCTTGGTGACCAAGGCCATTTGGTGACGGCAACCATTCTGACAGGAGGAAGAAGAGGGAACAAAAATAGGGGAAGTTTGAACCCTTGTGAAATTCGAAGGCGGATGGCTCAATCTGGCCATCAAAAGCTTCCTACAGTTTGGGAAAGAGAGGAGGAAGGAGGAGGGGTGATTAATACCTCAGGTCCAGTCATGAATTAGTGGTAACTTATTAGAAATTAATCGATGGAAAGAATCCCGTAACCCATGATTTCATCAGTGGTTGACTGAAGATTTGTTAGAACATAGTTAGTGATATATGGGGATATAGTCTAAGAAATTAACAAATTATATTATCTATTTTATAGAAATAAATTAACTTACAGAATATTACTAAATCAAAATAAAATTGAATCGAAAGTGTGTGAAGCATTGTCCTAAGGTGTATTTCCGTCTTTCGTGCTAGAAACCCTAGAAACACCATTCTATGATACGATCAGTATGTTAGATGTATATCCTAGAAGCCAATATGACTGAGACATTGTAATATATCTAGGACATAATTTTATACTCACTATATTGATATGATCAATAAAGGGGCAAGTTCTTTTCATTCAAGTGTAATGTATCCTTGAATTGTCCATGAATTAGTTTCAATACATATTCTCAAAGTGTTGAGAATTAGAGATATGAATTTAATTCCTAAAAGCTCTCAATCATGGGATCATCATGAGGGCGATGATAGATCTGGATAGACTGGTGTATAAATCACTTCCTTAAGGATAGATGGGTCTCTAATCTACTACATAGAGCACAAGACGACAAGTGCGGATGGTTGTTAGAGAATAACTGACACTGAGCGTGATCATACGAGAGATCACTTGGATTTCTATTCAATCGTCAGTGATTGTCTCGATGCTGTAGTTGTGTGACTAGTCCTTTGACTTGAGATGGTATTGCTACTCACAGTGAGGATGTTGGAGTTTGATTGACACATAAACATAGGTCTCAATGAGCTCTTGTAGTAGATGTTGGTGACAGTTGATCTATTGTAGGAGTGGGGTACGCATCAAGATAGGATCTATCAACTTTGATAGAGAGAAGTAGTCCTATGAGATTTGAAAGGCTAAGTCCAAGAGTCTGTGGCCACAACAGTGTAATTGATGGAAAAGAGTTTCTATAGAAGTCACAACTGAACTTGAGCTAATCAATCTATCATATGACTGATGTTGAG
>KE506246.1:35737-59623 GCA_000441515.1 Elaeis oleifera
CCTCCTCTCTCTCTCTCTCTAATTCTAGGTTTTCCTCCTCTCCCTCTTTCTTCTTTCCGTTTTGAACGTATGATTTGTTTATATTTTTATTCATTTGCTTAATAATGTTAAATTCAAGTGGAAAGATGGAGATTTTAAATCATACCTCTATTTTTTCTTCCCAATTATTCTTGCTTGTTCTTGTGTTGATTGGCTATTGATGGTTTTTCATGGTCCAACGAATCTCAGGTTTCTGCTCGTTCGATAATTGCTAGGAGGATGTGGGGAGTCGCGAGGCAAAAGGTCGGATTTGGAAGCTTCTCTTCCCCGGTAAAGGGACGGATTTTTTTTATTGTTTATTGGACTTTTTTTGGGAACTTTGCCGTGTTCTTGATGTTTTGGTGTTGGACTGTTGGCGTTAGCCTCTGCTCTTATGGACTTTTTGGTGGATTTTTGTACTTTTTGTCCTTTATTTTTTTGTAGATTTTAGGGCAGGTGTTGCAGAGGATTCGGCCTCTGGGTTCCGTCTTGCCAAAGAACTACTCCAGTGCAGCAAAAGAGGTATTATAAAATATGTATTGCTATTGAAAATAATTGGAGTATTTCAGCATGTTGCTGCTCGATCATGCCTTTAATAGTTTGTCAAAATATTTCTCTGTGTTAAAAGAAGTTTTTATGGTGATTATATGCTCTATTTACAGAAAAACGAAAATCATGTAATATTTTGTCGCTTGTTGTGTTGATATCCATGGTTTGTGGTTTTAAATTTTAGTATATACCTTCCAGTTTCCTTTCTGTGATTTGTATTTTGAGGACGTGCTTGCTATCGGTTACTTTTGGTTCTCTTGATCAAATCCAATACATTGTCTTTAGTGAGAATTATTATTTTGCTTACAATGTGGCGGGCGTTGGTGCAATGATAAACTTGCTCAATCGTAACCTGGGGTTACAGGTTCAAAACAATGGAAACAGCCTCTTGGCACATGGGTTAAGGCAGCATACATCTGACACTCCCAAACCCTGGCAATGGCAAGTGCCTGTGCATTGCAATGCCTTTTCTGTAATGTTTATTGGTGCTTGCTGATCAAAGAAAATGTCCAATTCATTTGGAAGATGTGGAATTTTATACGTTCTTGTGTTGTCTTCTTGTTCTATATCTACTCAAATCTCTGTTTTGATAGATTTTTTTAAAAAATTTTCCTCTCCATTTTTAATCTTTGTTTGGAGTGAGAGAGTGTTGAACCTAAATTCATGGCATCTCTTTATCTCACAGATGACAGTGCGTGAAGCTCTGAACTCTGCACTTGATGAGGAGATGTCTGCGGATCCTAAAGTATTCTTGATGGGTGAAGAGGTAATACTGGGGTATGCATGCCTTTTGAACCATACTTTGTTCATACTTATTCTAATAAAAATTTTGACTTTGCAGGTAGGGGAGTATCAGGGTGCTTACAAGGTAAAAAACCTTTGTAAAATTTGAAAGCTTGCTCTGTCTGTTGTGTACATGATTACTCATTTTCTACCAATACAAATACAACCTTCAATTCTCATCTTGTAGATTTCCAAGGGTCTGCTTGAGAAGTACGGTCCTGAGAGAGTTCTTGATACTCCAATTACAGAGGTTGGCTTCATATTCAAACTATCAGCAGCTTTTGTCCTCGTGGTTTTGTCAGTCTGGTTCCTGCATCATTGGTTGTATTGTTGCAGGCTGGTTTTACTGGTATTGGAGTTGGTGCAGCTTACTATGGTCTTCGGCCTATTGTAGAATTTATGACATTCAACTTCTCCATGCAGGTTAGAGTTTTCTTATTTTCTGTGCAGTGTTACATTTAATTGTTTTATTCAATTATTTGCTTTTTCACGAAGTGCAACTTATTTGGAACAAGGCCTGTGGATGATTTTGTAGAGTTAATAAGTTGCCTGATCTAGATCCAACACATCCATTCATTATTAATCAGACCTGAACATAGAAGTGAAAGGTGACTCAGGTAATTGGCTTTTGCTGAAATTATCAGTTACATTCAATCAGCTTATGGTTGTTCAAACAAATGTTAATAATGTTAATAATGTGGATTGGTTCGATTACATAAATGGGTCTAATGTTTTGACATTGACCTGACCTGCAAGGAGACCAACTCACTGCAGCCAATTTTGAAGTGTTATTGGCTTTCATGGCAGGCATAAATTGTTATTCATGGTGCAAATAGTGTTTATTTACCTGAGAAATCATATGACTTAAATAGAGCATAAAGTATGCAGTGCCACTCATGAAATGCCTTTTCAGCACATGTGCTCATGTAGTCGATGTGGGTTTGCATGTGCATGCATGTTATACACGTGCCTCAGCATGATTAAGTCATGTATAATTATTTACAGTCCAGATGATTAGGTATGCATGATTAAACTGCCTCCTATAAGCTGAAATGGCTTCTAGTAGTGTTTGATGGAATGAAATAAAGAGAAGAACTGCAGGCATAGAACAGAGTGCAGAATTTTAATAAATCTCGCAATTAATCCGAACAATTATGCTTCCTTCTTGTTTCTGGTTGAGAAATGGTTAACTGAATGTTGAAATCAGTAAATCTATGAAAAAAGGTCGCTGCAAACCAGCCCAAGAGATAAGAGATATCTAAAAATCGAATAACCAGACCTGTGAAACTTATGCATGGAAATATTTTCATGAAGTTTACATTTTCACCATAGGACAATGGCTTGTGCTCTACGTAATTAAATTTTGATGAAGTTTCCAGCTTTGAACTGAATGGTGTATTGCAGATCGTACATCAGCAAACATTCTGACCTATCTAATTTGTGTGTATATTTGGATGTATGCTATTTGTGTCTTTGAAAATAAGGAATCAATGTTAAGGCTGAATTTGAATTCACAACCTCAAAGTACCAGCTTTCTTTCTCAAAGCATCGATGGGCCATGAAGTAGAACTCAGAAATTTTATGTATCATATTATACTTTTGCTTTCCCTATCAAAAGAAAAAAAAGGATTAGCTGGTTAACTTTTGAATAAGATTAAATTTAACATTTTAAAACATGCATGATTCGAAAACTGATTTGTATTGGTGTCTTTGTGGAAAAAAGTTGTATATATTTCTTCTAAAGTTTAATCCCAGTTGTGATTGTCGTTTCTGCCAGTCTTTGCTTCTAAATATTGTAGGATTTTAGTGATCACCTTGTAGTTATGTATTTGCAATTCTGGGCTGCACAGGCTTCTTTTACGAGCAACAGAAATTCTTAAGTGTCTGTTTTGGGTTCTCAAAATCTAGATCCAGAGAGTCTTATTAACTTCTATGGATGGTGTATCCTATGGTACCACATTGTGCAATAAGAAGTTTGGTAGTATGATATCCTCAAGTCAGTCCTTGAATAGGAGAATATCTCTTTATTTGAAGTTGACCCGAATTTAATCTAGATATTTGCTGATGTTAAAGTTAGTAACTGTTAAACTGAAAATTGTCTGATTCAGTTGTTGATTTGGCTGCTCAATAGTTGGAGCTTGCACTCTAGGGTAAAAGCCTGATAAAATCCTAGCAAGTGGCTGCCATTCTAGTAGTTACTGATTGTTGATCCTTTTCAAAGATCAGTTGGTTCTATTGTTTTGCTTCTGTGAGTATGCAAATGGGCACCAAGTATCTTTTCATCATTGCAGACTGCTCCCTGTAGCTTATGCATGAATAGCAAAAGTTGTGCATATTCTGTGTATCTAAATTGTTAATCTGATGCATCTGCAGGCAATTGATCATATTATTAATTCTGCTGCGAAGACAAACTGCATGTCAGCAGGTCAGATATCTGTACCTATTGTTTTCAGAGGTCCAAATGGTGCTGCTGCTGGAGTTGGTGCTCAACATTCGCAGGTGCATGGCTGTTATCCTGAATAAGATTCTTCAGCACTAAAGCTTTCCTTTGTAGTATTTAG
Organism: Elaeis oleifera; assembly: GCA_000441515.1. NCBI lineage: Eukaryota > Viridiplantae > Streptophyta > Magnoliopsida > Arecales > Arecaceae > Elaeis > Elaeis oleifera. Next base: position 39,649 of record KE506246.1, read on the forward strand.
AGAAGTTTATTGCACTACCCCAGGCAACACCCATCCATAAACTACCTTTGTTGGAAACTGTCATAAAATTTGGTATACATTTTATGATAGTGCCGCATGTTATTGTTAGTAAATTGATGCTTTCAATGTAGAGCTATTTCTCTTTCATAAGCTATCAGTTTGTGAGTGCCATGTTGATCAGGAAATCTGTAGCCATGACCGGGAAACCTTATTGCAATACGGAATCGAAATCCATATGCAGTATCTAGAATGCAAGCGGTAATCTGTTTAGGACAATTTTGATCCATGTAACTTTAGGTCTTTCTACAGTGATTCACTTGTCCCTGCACTTATTGCCTATTTTAATCTGGATACAATTTGCTTACTGTAACAGATTTTTTTTTCTGAGATGTTGCACAATGTCGTGAATGTAATTATTTTTCATGCTTGCCCGTTTCTTTCCTGCATGTGGATGTAAAAAGAAAGTACTCTAGATCTCATCACATGTCGTTTTCGGCTTGTGTTTTTCAAACTGTGTTATCATGAATGGTATAACCAGCCTTATCACAGCTGGTTGGCATTCTTCTCCACTTGGGAGAGGTCCAAGGTTCAAACGCTTGTGGTGGCATCCCCTTCTCAAAAGAAAAATAATATTATGATGAATGGCATGGCCTATGGTTTTGGCCATGCTGGAACAGAAAGAAGGCATGGATTGTGTTAAGGAAGACCTATGAAACAGGGATGGAAGTAGTGGGAATCATTTGATAAGCTTTTTTGATATTGGCCATCTTTGGTAAATGGATTGTGGAGGTGGATTCATATAACCAGTACCTGCTACCTGTAATGGGGTTATTGCCAATTAATATCTAGTGGTTAATCTCCTCCCATGTAAAGCATTTGTGATGTCATTATGTATTGAGATGTAGGGCCTTTTTGGATTGCTTCCAGTGAATGAATAAGATAAAATATGGAGATGGTTCTCATTATGAATGAATTTTCAGTGTTATGCAGCTTGGTATGCACATGTTCCTGGTTTGAAAGTGCTAAGTCCATATTCATCTGAAGATGCTCGTGGCTTGTTAAAAGCAGCTATAAGGGACCCTGATCCTGTTGTTTCCTTGAAAATGAACTTCTGTATGTAGCACTAAATTAAATGCCCTTCAGTTATTTGGCTTCAATATTACCTTGTCAGAACAGGCTTTAAACATGTAAATTTGTATTCACAGATATGGAGAGTCATTTCCTGTTTCAGCTGAAGCTCTTGATTCCAGTTTCTGCCTTCCAATAGGGAAAGCCAAGGTATGCTTTTCTAAAGATTATTGACAGGACCTAGAGTCTGTTATTTTCCATAACCAGCATCTGTTTCCTTGTTTGACAGATAGAACGAGAAGGAAAGCATGTTACTATTACCTCTTTCTCAAAAATGGTTGGTTACGCTCTGCAGGTATGTGACTACTTTTTGATATCATTAGCTGCAACTGGCCTTGCACCTTAAGTGGTTTTGCTTGTTTGCTGCTGGTGTCTGGCTGAATCAGGTTTAACTTTGGAGGGAAATGCTAGTATCTAAAACAATTTTACATGTATAAATTGATGAGTGCTCAACATCATGTTCTTATTGATGACATCAAGGTTTCACGTTACAGACCAGCTTAGAAAACTTCTGATTGCTTAACTACTTTGTGATTGTCATTTATTTGATATAATCTGAAAATGCTTTTCGTGATTGATATATATCTATATGCTTCATATTTTTAATGGTATTCCAGTTTCAAAAGCTTCAGCTATTTACTATTTATGATTTTTCTTGTTCCTTGCTATAAGTTTAAACTTGATGGTAAAAATTATTTGATATTTGGACATTTGTAGAATAGTTAATAAAGGAGGACAAACAGGATGCATGGTTTCTTTTATTTTTTGATGGTCATTGAGGTCAAATTTACTAACACTTTTTACCTCAACTGCATCTTTTCCCCCTTCAATTATGTTTGATAATGTGCTTGTGTCTGTGCAACATGAACAACATCAGCTTTCAGCTTGTCATTCTAGGTCTTTGGTATTGTTGATCCTCTTGATTTCTGAAAGTAGGGTTTTATTTTTATTTTTATTTTTTATTTTTTATTTTTTATTTTTTATTTTTATTTTTTTTAAGATCATGGAACCTGAACTTAAATAAATCTCTATTAACAATTAATGAGGGTTAAGTGGGAGATATTTGGCTGATGGAGATTAGGGGTATCTGAGATATTATTTCCAGTTAGGAGTCAGAAATGCTATTTAGCAATGGCTGAAGATCAAAAGTCCATTTGAGGGGAATTACAGTGTTGACTGTAAGTTTTGAAATTCTTCTTCTTCTTTTTATGAGCCCATGCTTAAATTATTAGAAGGCAAAAACAGATTTGGTATTATTGAAGTTGCATGATGCCTTCTAAATTATCAGTCATGGAAGCTGAACAAAGAAGTTTTATCATTCTGCGTAAAGAGCTTATGGTTAATTATGTGATGCCTTTTTTGATTGGATGTCTTCCTGTATAATAATGTAAATTACTATATGTGAATAACATGAAATTTGTATCCATACACAGAGGTAGGTTTTAAGTTTTGCTGTTCAATGATGTTGAGATTGGACTTCTAAATGCTGGTTCGTATTTGATAATTGGTTGGTTGGAAAGAGACAGGATCAAAAATTCTGATAATCCCAGTTCCATCTTTTTAAATAAATAAATAAAATGTAGATGGGATGATCATATTATTGTGATCTTGTCCTGGAGGTATTCTTTTATAATTTTTATGTTATCATGAACTTTCAGAGTCTGTAATTTGGCAATTATGTATGGAAGAATGATGAAACTAGTCGAGGGTAAAGCAATGACAGTATAAAAAGAAGCATGATTTTTCCAGTAATTCTTTGATGATAGTAGATAAGGTATCATAAGTTTTCAATTTTCAACATTATTTATAATTAAGGTCATTCTAGAGGTGTTTCGCTGAGGCATATTGCCCATTCTATGGACCAAAAGCCTATAGTCTACTATTTTATAAAGGAAAACTCCTTGCACTTCTCATTGAAAACAAGCTGTCCCGACAGAAGCATTCTACTTGAGAGTGGAAAGCTCCACCATTGGACTTTTTTTTCTTCGGAAACTAGATATCCTGTTGTAGAAACATCTTCCTAAACAAGACCTCCACAACAGTCCTTTTAAAAATAGATAAGTAATTGAAGTCCCTTGTCTTTAGGTAATAATCTTTCTTTAGCAAGTTCCATGAGTAGTATGACTTCATGTATAAGTATTAATTAGGAAAGCTGTTAGAGGTTTTTGCTTGAGTGAGTGATGTAGGATCGTCAGTCATTCAATTTGATCCAAATTTGTCCATAACACTGGAATTTAAAATTCTTTATGTCACAGAGTGCTAAGTAAGGTTTTAAGCACCACTTGCTGAGAGGGCTTGAAATTTACAAGTTGGTCAGGAAGCTTCTTAAGAAACTGATGGCAAGTGGATCACTAAAAGAATAAAAGATATTCTTTTCACAAGGGGATTCTTTTGAATTATTTAATCATCGTAGATGTGATAAGTGTATAAAAGAAAATTTATAGTGTTTTCATGCTAAAACAGTTGAGTGGCAAAATTTAATGATATCTTTGTGAAGTTGCAACATACGGTGATAAAGTAGTGTCATTTTCCTTCTTTCAGTCCTTTAGGATGGTGGGATGTCAATGAGGTGGTGATCATGTAGAGCTCTTAGCTAGACTTTTTTGAGATCAAGCAACCTTAACGACTGAATTTTGTAGGTCTAGACATCTGTCTCATCCCGAACATTCTCTTTGAAGTCATTTTTTCCATGCATCAGCAAGGATGATATTGCAATAGCATTTCTTGCATATTTCTTCCATAACTGCATTTCTAAATGAGTGCTTTTGTCTTTATATGATTCATGTAAAGGGGACAAGGAAATGATTACCATTTTGTGCAATTGCAAGATGGTGCAACATGTTCAAATTTATAACCTAGTATTGATTGGTCTTGGGACTTCTCAAAATAATAATTGAATGCTGTTGAAGTGGTGGCATTTAGCAATGTCAATGGAGGAATGAGTTTCCAATGGTCATATTGATGGCAATTTCATTGGAAATTTGAAAGCAATAAGCACCTTTGAAACAAGATCTTTAAAGAGGCGAAGGTTTTAAATATGTTTGAGAGAAGCATGGTTGTATGTGCTTGTTATTGTTGTGCCATGTAACTGCCACAAACATCGACAACCACAGCTACTCACATGCAATTGGGCATAGGTTCTGCTTGTGTTGGCATGTGCTCATACACAATCACAAGCAGACATATATAATTGCACTGCAGAATGTTCTCTGCTCATGGTAGGATGTTGAACATTCTTGTTGGTGCATTAAATGCTGTTGTCTATATATGTTTGTTGATGGTTGGTTATTTTTGTCTTGAGGGTGCTGATCGCATTCCACACCCCTCTAGAAGAAGTGCAATTATCATGGTAAGACCATATTTCTGCGGTGAGTATAGCACGCAATGCTTCTAGTGCTATCTCTGTTAGAGATTATGAGCAATGCTAGCTGAACCCATATTTGAGTATGGGATTATGGGACAACTATTGTGGCAATCTGACAACATTTGATGTTCTTTTTCACATGGGACTATCCGATGGGGATGAGAGCATTGAGATTGGAACGGATGTGACGAGGGAGTGGAAACAGAAGAAAGCCATTAGTTCTGACCCAAGTCCAAATTCCACCCAGTTTGGCACTCTTCACATCCACATCTTTTCCCTGAGCAGAATGAAGAGAGGAAATCTGCTTCCCTCCACCCATCTCTTCGCTCTCTGCTCCATGGTTCTTGTTGAGATCAGCTCCCCTGCTAGCAATCTTGCTACCTACCCGCCTAGTGCTTGGCATCCTACCTCCTTCCACTGTCTCTTCTTCCACACCAGTTGCTGCCCGATCTATGCCTTATGGAGGACCGTGATGTCTCCTTGGGATCTAGGGCATGTGATATCAATGACAAAGGAGGGAACGCTTGGTGTGGACAGTGGAGAGCTGAAAGGGCTGAGGCCACTAGGTGTACTTGAAACAATGGGAGATTTATCCACTAAATCCAGGATTGGCTCTACAAGGCAATGGAATCCATGAGACCCGACCTTTGGTGAGATCTAGGCATGTTTCCCATTCCCCATAGCCAGTCTTGGAGCTCAAGAGGCATGGATCCATGAAGGTGAGGTACTCTATAAGGTGGCTCTATGGAGGGGTTGCGAGACTCTCCACAAAGAAGCCGAACCTGAGTTGGCCTGGCCTCAGTGCGGGTGAGCACCCAATCCATGGTAGAAGAATGGATGGATGCGAAGGAGCTTCTCCAATATGGTGAAGGGGAGGAGTCGGGTTCAAACTAATGAACCTACTTTGTCTCCACATCATCATCAGTGTGCTTAAATCTCAAAGTCTCCTTTAGTAATCCAACAGCCTAGAGCATGAAAGAACATCAAATGTTCTTTATGCCAAGGACCCAACCCCAACCTACCTCACATAACTCATTCAGGAAGGAAGAAGGTTAACGTTGGAGGGAAAAACAACTGACCTTCTTTGAGTTGGCTTCAAACTAATGAACCTACTCCATGTCCACATCATCATCAGTGTGCTCGAATCTCAAAGTCTCCTTTAGCAATCCAACGGCCTAGTGCACAAAAGAACATCAAATGGTCTTCTTCTTACTGAGCTGGTCTGGCACCAGAGAAGGGGACCAGCCAATCTAGGATGAATAGACGGATGTGAAGGAGAATATGTACTGACACAAAGGAACCTCTCCAATGTGGTAAAGGGAGGAGTCGGGTGTGAACTTCTTCTTCCCCAAGTTGGTCCAGCACCAGAGCAGGCGAGCACCTGATCTGGGATGATGAACGGACAGACTGAAGGAAAGATGGACGAATGTGAAGGAGCTCAGCAATATGGATATATGGTGGAGGAATCAGGTCTAAACTAATGGACCTAGTCTGTATTGTGATCAGCATGCCCGAATTTTAATCTCCTTTAGCAATCCAAAGGCCTAGCATGGAAAAGAACATCTGCCTTAAATAATTCATTTAGGAAAGAAGCGTAATGTTGTAAGGGAAGGAGACAGAAGCGGAGAAGCTTCTTCAATACGATGAGTGGAGTTGGGTCCAAACTAACTTCTTCATCCAAGCTGGTCCAGCATTGGAGTAGGCGAGCACCCAATCTGGGATCATGGACGAACAAATGGATGTGAAGCAGAAGAAAGACGGAATTGAAGAGGCTTCTCCGATATGGTGAAGGGAGGAGTCGGTACTTCCCTGATGGACCTACTCTGTCTCGACATCATCATCAGTGCTTCTGAGTCTCGAAGTCTTCTTTTGGGAAAGGAAGAAGGCCAATGTTGGAAGGGAAGGAACAACAAACCTTTCTTCTCCCCCTACTCCTCTTGCTGCTGAAAAAGCAAAAGCATCCTCTTTATCATCCTTGTTGAAATTATTTTCAGCATGTTAAATTTCCACCACCTTCTCCTCCTCCTCCTGCTTGTGCTAAAAAGGCAAAACCATCCTGTTTATCATCCTTGGCATTTTTTGTAGCATTGGTAAATTTTAAAGGTCCCTGTCTCTTCATCATCTTGATATAGCATTTCTGAATGGAAGGAATCCAACAACTGCAACACCACCTCTTCTTAGAAGTGAACATTAGATTTAGTTCATACCTTAGTCATAGAGCTTCACCATGTTCTTTTTCAAGTTTGTATTAGAATTCTTCCCAAAATATTCGATATAGTCGCTATGAATTTACTGATTCAGTCTGAAGGCTTTATATATTGATGCCAAGCTCCACGTAGGACAGCACTCATTTCCTTTACCAAGTTGTGGAGAAGAAGGGAAAGAGAAGCAAGAGCATGGATTGATCTGAAATTCCAGCATTACCCCTCTATTAATTTTCAAGACATTCAATTTGTTTTCCAGGGCATTCAGCTGGCAGGTATCATAGCTTGACATGTAGGCTGTATCATGCATCTATCCCATAAATTGTTATGACAGCATTTTCCTGTTACTATTTCATCATCGGTTATGAAACAAGACTAGATTTTAAAGCTTTCTGAATAGAGTTAACAACCACCAAAATAGGGATGTGAAAGGTTTTAGTATGAAGGAAAATCTGTAAGGGGATGCCACAAGGGGAAAAGGATGTGAAGATGATTTTGTCCTTAAACGGACATGATTGGCAATGGCAAAACAGGAATCAAGAATACCGATGGCATGGACTGACTTTTCATGGCTCTGTATGGTACAGAATGTCTTAATTATTCATAGGACCGATTTTATTTATTGCCCACAGACTCATGCTAGCTTTTATTGTATATTTTCAAGAATTTCGTTAGTTGCTATTTGCGAATCTAACTCCTAATGGATCATGTTCAGGCTGCAGAGATACTTTCAAAGGAAGGAATTGATGCCGAGGTGAAGTCTCTTGGAAATCAAATGTTGGCTTGCTTTATCATCATCAACCCATGAGTTGCCTAGAAGGCTTTGTTTTATTGCAGGTTATAAATCTCCGTTCAATAAGGCCACTAGACAGAGCTACTATCAATGCTTCAGTTAGGAAAACCAACAGACTGGTGACTGTTGAAGAAGGTTTCCCACAGCATGGTGTAGGTGCTGAAATATGGTTAGCTTCTCCATCCCATTTGCCACAACCACACCCCCCCCCTCCCCCTCTCATGCCCATCTGATTCTGAGCATTTATTGAACAGTATGTCCATTATTGAGGATAGCTTCGAGTATCTTGATGCACCAGTGGAGAGAATTGCTGGAGCTGATGTTCCTATGCCTTATGCTGCAAACCTGGAGAGGATGGCTGTTCCTCAGGTCAGCTTTTCTTACATCTTCTTGCATAAAGTTTTACAGGAATCCGTGAGAAATATTAGGTTAAACTTTAAGTAGAAATGACCAATTTGATATTAAAGATCTCTTACGCTCTCTCTCTCTCCGGAATTTTTCCTGTAGGTTGATGACATTGTCCGTGCAGCAAAGCGGGCATGCTACAGATCGGTCCCCATGGCTGCAGCTGCTTAGTTTGAGGGGTTCTCTTTGATGAAACCAATTTCTCCTTTTGTTTTTCCAGTTAGAGAAGGTGCAGCATAAGATTTATTTGTGTTCTTTCCCTCTAGTGAGCTGATTTTGTGCATAATAGAGATTGAGATCTCCATGATGTTCTTTCCATGCAGTTGAAAGACTGCTTGGTTCATGGCACGAAATAATTCTTTTAAACTCGTTGGTATATCCTGCTGAAACAGCTGTAGTTTAGATGTCCAAAATCATAGCTGAAACATGATCACAGGTTTAATAATGCAAATGTCGTCGACAACTGGAGTTTTGCTTGGTTAGCCTGAAGTTACGGAACAAGTATACCGTGGTTTTGATATTTTTATTTTCTGAGGGATGTCTGTTTGAGCTGCATATGTTGTTGTGGTTGGTGTTTAATTCTCAACGAAACTTGTGTCGTGCCTAAATTGCCTGCTACTTGGGGCAATGAGCTGTTGAACAATATGTAGGTCTTGTTGTTCAGAGGATCTTAATTGCTTAGGAGTATCATATGAAGCATCATGTTGTAATTTGTTATAATCTTTTTCTTCTCTGTGTTTTTGGTCGTTGTTCAGAGAAATAAGATTATGCATTTTGATTTTCAGAACTGAGAGTGACCCGTCGTAGATGGGTTGCCTTTTTTTTGATGGAGATATTTGAATTGGATGAGGGAAAGTAAACACCGGCTTTGTTATCCTGCTCATGATAACAAGATAATGTTTTCTCGCAAACAAAAGAACAAAAAAAAATGATTACTTGATAGCATTTTCTCTTTTATCTATATTGTATATGAAAATGGCAAGTATTCTGTCTCTCCCTTTTATGTGGAGAATGCACTTGATATTTATCTTCGAAATATGTTGATTATGATAGTAACTTTGCGCTGTTTATCCTCTTCTAATTAAGAAGGATCCCTTCTCCAAAAATCTCAAATAGATTAACTAGTTTTGTATAAAACTAATAGTGCTTTTGATGCATGTTATATGAAAGAATGTAATAAGATTTAATATACTTGAATTCTTTTTCTCAAAAAGATTGGGGTCCTCTCTTCCCTCCAATGTACATTATACGTCACCTCGTTACTAGTTTGGGTATATGTAATTATTACTATTTGGTGCTTGTCATGTTTGATAGAATGTAGGAGTCAAATGGAATGAGGAGAATGGGGAGGTTTCTGAAATCATCATGACTAGGATGTAATCTGTGCTATGCAGTGGATTTTTAATACAAAAAGAGAAAAAAATTCTTGAACATATCTTCGTTTGTTATCAACAATAAGTTCTTCAGAGCTGAGCATTAAAGTGAAAAAAAATATTAGCTTTAAATTTGATTTAAAGCATTCCATGATAGAATGAAAACAGAAGTAGTTGCAAAGATGAGTAAATAATCAAATAAGTTACATTACTTTAATTTAATTTTTTGCAGGCGACACTGTTGTTGGTTTTCTGCAATATTAATAGAAATCATTTTTTTCTAAAATTTTAAGATATATCGAATAAAATGTGCAGCGAACATATGTTACTGATTTGTGTTGGGCGGTATGTTCAAGAGATTGCTTTGATGAAAAAAGTCACGCTGAATCTATTTTTTTAGGACTTTGTAAAAATAGATTCTTCTGCAATTTGAGATAAAAAATCCAGATGAAGAACTTTCATGTAAATTATGCATCTCAGATTCATTCTTTTTTTTTTTAATTTTGGTTACTTTGAAACTAAAGCTGCTGTTACTAAACTTTTGTGAACCAAAGATTACTTAGAAGATATATATATTATCAAGAAATTTTTTGATAACAATCGAAAGAATAAAACTATCACATCCTACATCGTTAGCAAGATAGACTGTCGGAATGCCGATTAATTACTATGTCAATTTTTAAATATAATAAATTGTTATATTAGTACCATCATCAATAATGATGTTCAGTTTATACCTAATAAATTAAATATATCATGATCATTTTTTATTAAAAAATTATATATTTATAAAAATTAATTAGAAGAGTTAAGATATTACGATCATACCATGATATCAGAGGTTGACCATTTTTACCGCATTGGTTGTATCAAAAATTATTATCATAAATTTTTACTGCGGCTTCAAAATTATAGCATAGTTTGTACCACCAACCATATAATATGTCTATTTTCTTAAGTTTACATTATATGTGAATTTCATTCTTTAGAAAAAAAAATATAAGTTCTCATGCCAAAGGATATGATAATTTTATAATCAAATATTAGATAATCCTCTAAACTCATGAGGATTTAACTTCAGCAATTCTTCGATTATTTATTTATTGGTGGTGGCTTCATGGAGTGGAGCAACCAGCATCTTTATCCTGCATATTTATTTATGCATATATTCAGACAAAATCAACAATTCCAACATTTATTAGATACAATATGATAGTTTCTAAATGTTAGCCTTTATCGATATTCTTTGATTTCCGACATCTTTATGTCCATATAAAATCCTGATGTTGAACACATTGGTGAGCATTTTTTTTTATAAATACAGATCATATAGGTTACTTTGATGGTAAAAAAATAATTTTTTATAAAAAATATTATAGAGAAAAATATCTTGGTATATTCTTATAGTCGTACTAGCGAAAATAATAACAATTGGCTCTTGTCTTTATTTTCATGAATCATTTTCTGGTCAATTTCTTTGGCAAATTTAGCTCAAAAGCTAATGGATGCTTTTTGCATGCTACAAAACATGCAACTTTATATATATATATATATATATAATGATACTATATGATTTAAAATAAGCTAGTCTAAAAATTAAGCAACAACATTTAAATATAATAATAAAAAAAGGAGTCGGATTAATGTAGGTTACTCTATATTTTCTACTTTCAAATCTTTTTATAAACCAGCATTTGTCTCACATATACTTGCTCAAGAGATCCAAAATCTATTATATGACTAATAATATCTGCAAGATAAATAGTTTGTTATAAGAAATATATATATAATTTTATAATTAAATTTAAAGTTAGTACATAAACTTTATGCATACTTGTTAGATAAAAATCGATATAATTTATAGCTTGTAGTTCATTGAAACTAATAAATTAAATTTTGAATGGTTACAGAGCCATTATCACCGTCAACTTGTTGTACAATTATGCATCTATTAATGTAGATAACATATTGATGAATAATAACTCTGAAACTTTTTTATTAAAAGCAATATTAAGTTTTCCAAAAATATATGTTCCCTTCAATGAAAATATTCTGGAATTGTGCAACATTTTCTCTATGAGTCGATGCTTGAATAGTACTTTGCTATATAATATAAATTTAAAAAAGCATAAATATATAGAAGATGTATATATAAAACTATTTTAAAAATAACTTATAAAATATTATTAGAATCTCTTCATCAATGAAGATGCAATCAAAGCTCAACAATTGGTTATGAGCATTAGGATTTATAAAATCCCAAAGTCTTGCAAGCCTAACTTTGATTCCCCAACTTTATTTTTTTAATGATAATTATCATAACATACTGTATTCTTATATCTTTTTGATAACATAAAATATCTAAAAATATAAATTAGATGAAATAATAATTTTCAATAATCGATAATATATTATTTTATACTAAAGAAGAATTTCTAAAGGTAAATTAGCAAATATTTTATGATACACAATATTTTTTCTATAATATTCATTCCTTATCAAAAATTTATTTCTATCTAGTGACATAACGTGAGAAAATATAAGATAAAGCTAACTATGACTGAACACTGGAGTAGACAAATATGTCTAACTTTATTTAACATCTTATTTGACTTTTATTTGATTGTCATAGTATAACAAAGTCTTATCGAAAATTATCTTCTCTTCAAAGTAAATAGCTATTTTATTTCAATTGCTTGCATAACAACGTGAGGGACGTAGACTTTGATATTGATATGACTGTCTGTGATAATTTTTGCTTCTATTACTTTTGTAGTTCAATTAGTTATAATCAGTCTAGTGCTATTACAAAAAACTATACTTTGATTGATATTCATAATAACATTATTGGAGCTTCTTTTTCAATCATAAGTCATAATTTAGAACAACATTAAATTTCAAGAAATTTAAAATTCAATAAGATTCAAAATATTTTCAATAGCATCGTCCGCCAATGTTTTATATACTGTATTAGAATTTAGATATAGTTTTCTTCACTATTTAGTAGAGAAAGTCGATGCATATTTATTTTATCGACGACTTCATTTATACATGCAATTATAACTCTTTTAAATATATAGGATCATTATATTTATCTGTAAAATTTATAAAAATAGCAAAAGTAACATGTAGAACATGATCTTCTTTGGTTTTATAAGCAATATATCTAGAATTTTTATTCAACATACTTCTTCTTCATTTTCTTCTAGTCTAGTAGTAGATACTTTTCCATCTTCAACATCCAAAATCTATTTGCTAAATTTGGCCAGTGATGCCCTGGATTCTTCATCCATATTATTATCTAACAATCACATATTTATTTTTAGAAGAAAATTTTGTAATGATTCTATAAATAAGATCTACATATTGATGTATCAACTATTTCAGCTCTACCTCCTCCAAGAACCATCGAAAGAATCTATCTAAAACCTCCTCCAAGATGAACGATTTTTCCATCGAAAGATTTTTCTTTCAATATCTGAATGCTCCATTTCAAAATATCTTTAAAGTTTTATTGAGTATTTCAAAATAATTTTTGTGATTCATAGGATCTTCATCCCAAAGTATTAGACTTGTAAATTCAATTAACTTTGCAAGTTGAGTATGCTTTTTGATTTCGTATATTGAACACTCATCTATTTGAATTGATATTTTAAATCTTAAATATACCATTTGTTCACCAGACAACAAAAATGATATTAATCTCGAAGAAGCAGTAGTCAAAATATTTTTTCCTCCGATTATATTTTAAAATTATTATTTACCATATATATATTTTACCTGTCCTTCTATGACCATATACAAAAAATAGCCCACCTTTATTTCGATCACAGCATTCAATACTACATCATAATTTACTTTCTGTTCTTCATTCAAATTTTCAAATAACTTTAAATACTCCTTTTCCAGTTTATATACATCATAATCTAATTGTTCCCTCAACAATTTATTGTTTAGTTTCTCCATGATTATTCTATTAGGCATCGAAAGATTATAACCATAAAGAGAACAATTATTTTTATTGAATAATTTTTTTAATTCAAATAAAATATGATTCTTCAATTATGATTTTGAAATATATAAATTGACAAGTTCTAATATATTTTTATTTGTAAATAATATCATTTGTAAAATTTTTCAATGTATTTTTGGTAATTTATTTGAACAGTTACTTTATGCTAAACAATTAAAGTAATGAAAAATTGCCTTAATTCTATGCTATTGCTTCAATAAAAAATTTCTTCTAATGCTTCATTCTATTATTGTCATCATCTAATAAACCAAGCGCATTGCATGCAGATTGAAATGTAGGATGCATAATACCATCTGTGCTTCTAATTTCATCATAATTTTTGGCCTTTTACCATAGTCAAAACTATACTCAAATAATATAATTCACCTAAACTGGGATGAACATAAACAATTCTACCAATTCGATTCTTATATTTTCTTCTGATCCAAATTTTATCTCTAGAATTCTGTATCCATTTTGTAAGAAATTCTGCATAAATTAGTTGTTGAGCATCCTCAAATAGTTTTCATTAATTTGCACCCATTTTGTGAACATTATTTTTTTTATATCTTTTCTTCCCAAAATAGATGATAAACTCCGATTTTCATGATAGGTCATGCTATTCATAAATGAAATATATCCAATCATTCAACAGTTGATTCTCTAAAATGAATGTCAAATTGAATCAATTGCTAAATAGCTTTATATATAGATAGATATTAACAATCAAGATATATTTAATTTCATCGATCTATTCATATCTATATTCTCCAGTATCATTATCAACTAATACATTTTTGTTATAAATAGCTCTTATTTTTATTAATATATTTAAACAGATATTTGATCATCTTTGATTTATTGCACCATTCAACATTTATATGTGCTTAATAATATATAACCAAATCCAAATTATACGGAACAATAAATCTATTATCAAGCATAACCCCATGTTTGATACTATATCATCCATCATCTCTCCTCCTGTTAATGATAAATCTATTTTCATCAAACAATATTTGCTTCCAAAATTTTTTAAGAAAATATTTTGAACAATATCCTTTTATCATACATGATGATTTGAGATTATCATATCCATATAGATCATACATCATAAATTTCATGATGCTTTCACATCTTGTTAGATCAATCTTTTATCAAATAACTCATCACAAATTATAAAATCTATGTCCATTGTCATGGGATACTTATATTTTGGACCCAACTAAAGCAAAATATATACATGCGGTAAGGCACATTTTTGAATTTATACTATATATAAAGCTGTAGAGAATATAAAAAATTAACTCTATTAGAATATAAGTTAGAATCTATTAGTAATTACATATTATCATTTATTATTAAGAATAGTATTTTACCTCTAACTATTTTTTTTGAAATTATATTTTTTAGTGATATCCAATATTAATTCTTTATGTTTATTTTGAAGACTCTACTAACAATATCGGGCTTATCCTTAACTTTCTGACTAAAAATCAGACTCAAAGCTACTCGAATTTTCAGCTATTGTGCATTGCAGATAAATATAATGAATAAAGCAAGGTGCCCATACCATCAACAAATAGTGACAACATCTTGATAGTTTTGTAACATATAATTTGGACTTCTAGTAAAATTAATTGTAAATAATTTATTTTCCAACTGCATCACCATCAACATCATCTCATACCACTGTATCTTTAATATTCTGATAAATTTTAGATCAAAGGTCCTTATGATTTCTCTTAAGATAATCTAGTCTTTGCTCTTCAATGCATGCAAAAGCATCAAACACATATTATTGGAATAATCTCCCATTCCTTATTAATGTTTTCTTTCATTGGGTCTTTCTTGCATTTTATAAGTATAGAATTTTTTTATAGTAACTGTTATGGCCAATCCTCGTGTGTGCCTGACTCTGATAAAAAGCAACCTATAAAACAAATCTATTAACCAGAATTTAGTCCGACGAGGATCCTTCGATGCCTAAGTCAGCGGAGAGTGATAAACAAAATATTTATAGTAAAATTTGATAAAGTTTGAGCCCAGAAGAATCTCTCCTCCATTGCTATTCTATTACCTCTCCTTTATAGATAATTCGGATGTAACCATTGAGCTCGTGGGTTTCATTTTTTATAGCACTAAAGGATAATTAATCTCTATTATCGAATCATAATCATGGAGTTAGTGGGCAGTTTATACCCGCTAATGATCGTGGTATGCAGTCATTACCTATAATTGTGATATCATGATTGTAGATTAGGCAGTCGGCACATACTGAAGTGAGTTCGGTTAAGGAAAGCGCTTAACACTTTAATGTAAGATCTTTCCGTGGCTCATTGAGATGTCCCCTTGACCAAGATGTCCCATCATTAGGATGCTTTGATCATGGCAGCCATCTTCTTTTCGACTACTGTAACTTCCATCCACTCACGATTAGCCCCTTTGGCTTTAATCTTTGCCACTGGGTCCCATTTGACTTTAATGGGATGTGTCACTGGAACCCATTTGGCTTTAATGGGATGTGTTGTGGACAATCTGGGGATAATGATGAGTGCCCGAGTCCTTGAGGATAGATAACAGAGAATAGATTGAATGCCGAGGGATGGTCGGTAGTAGACTGAAGATAAGCTGGTATTTATCCAAAGGAGTGTCGGTAGTTGACAATAAATATTGAAAATCGATGGTCGGATGATGAATACCGCTGATGGGTCGGTCATTTCCTGGAGATGTTGGTGATCGATCTATGCGAAGCTGACAAGATGTTGGTCGAGGAAGAATGTTATCCGAGGAGGCGTCGGTCAAAATCGAAGATGATTCAGTTAAGACTGGCTATCAATTGTTAGTGGTGCCCATTGGATATTATTTAGCAACGATCTGTAGGTAGCGATAGTTGCAGGATGCTGGAGACTGAAGATGGATCGATGAGGGATACTTCAAAGCATTGCCAACCTATCATATCATCTACAGTGGCATTATGGAGTGGACCCCCAACATTGGCATTTATGGATTGGACGTGGCTTTCATTTAATTGAGGAGGAAGGGAGAACATGGAATGAGTGGGCATTGGAGAATAGGAAGAGTTATACCACCACATAGCCCCCCACTTCCGAGCCCAAGCCGTTTCTTCGGTTTAGGCAAAGGAAGTAGTCGAATCGCGATTATTAAGTTTCGACCTTCTTTGTAGTTGCCGGGCTTTAATGGACTCTCTTTATTGTCATCGGGTTTCAATGAACCCTCTTTATAGTTAGGTTTCAGCCAACTTTCTTTGTAGTCGTCGGGCTTTGACTATAGCCCCCCCTTTTTTTGTTACTGGACTTTAGTCCGATGTTTATAGCCTTTAGTCGATAATGAAATTTCTTCCTTTTGTCACTGGATCTTAGCCTGATTTTATAGTTTGTAGTTGATAATAAAAGAATTTTTAAGTATTGAGTCTTTTTGAATATCATCATTCATCATAGATGATTGTTGCTAAAGTAGTCGAATAGCAATCGATAATCGATGTCATAGAGTTTGCCTTTTAGTCGGGTGTTAACCAACTATTTAGGCATAATTTTGTAAATATATGATATACGGGGACTAACCGAATATCCTTCGATTGATCGAAGTAGGATCAATATATTTTCAATCGATTAGAGTCGAGTCGGCATATTTTCGCTCGATCAGAGTCGAGTCGGCATATCTTCCATCCAATCGAAGTCGAGTCGACATGCAGATTTGATTGACTGGAGTCGGTATGTTGATTCGACCAACTGGAGTCGGCATGTAGATTTGACCGATCGGAGTCGACATATAGAGTCGTCCGACCAGAGTCAACATGTAAATTCGACCAATCGGAGTTGGCATGTAGAGTTATCCGATCGAAATCGATATATTTTTGATCGACTGGAGTTGGTATGTAGATTAACCGATTGATCATCGGTTAGACATTCAAATTTGTAAATAGCCGAATATTCTGTTGAAAGTTGAAAAGCGAACATGTTGTTTCGAATATATTATATCATAAAGATAATTTTACTGAAGATATTCATAGATTCTCGATATTTTAAGTCCAAGGGATAGTCATTCCGTTGTAGAGGAACATTGTCATACATTATTTCGTTAAATCGGAACATTATCGTAAGTCATTTTGTTGTAGAAGAACATAATCGTCATTTGGAAGAGCTTTTCAAATCATAGATCATGATCGATTCATCGTTTGGAGGAGCTTTTCGAATTGTCTGCCCCCAAAGTCTCATCACTTGGTTGTTTTGTAGTTTTTCAATTTGGCGATCTAGCTCTTGGATTTTTCGCTCGTAGTCGTCCACACACTGGGAACCCCCTCAGAGAGTAGTCAGAAGTAGAACCTTCGTTGGAAGAGAGGGAAAGGGAACATCGTTTCCTTATTGCGCCACCATTTATTGTTGGTTGTGTCGAGATGGAGCAGCCAATGGCGGCGTTGATTCGAAGGAGCGATCGAGGCCGATGGAGGCTCCTTCAATTGTTGCTGGAGGCTTGTTATCCACCTGCTGTAGACCTAGGTGTGGAGAATTAAGCTCCTCATAGTTTTAATCCTCCACCAAAATTTGATTATCATCCCGTCGTATAGGGGGACTTGCCACACTGACGGTGGTATTCCTCGAGGCATTCCTCGCTTTGGGCACCATGCTCTGAGAGATCAAGAGGGGCTGGAGAAAAGCTTGTGGAGTTTTTGAATGATGTTAGACTGCCGCTGATTGTTGGAGGCACCTCACTGCACCTGTTGGATCAGGGTGGTATGCTGCTGCTAATCTGCCACCACCACTTGCTATGGAGCATGGGGCTCCATGTTCTGGCCAGACGGCCTCCCCCATAGGAAGATTGCTTGCCATTGTTGATGGACGTATTTTGGATTTTTCTCTTGTCATTGTTCTTTCAGAGTTTGTTTCCCCCATACCTGGCGTGCCAATTTATTGCGGCCAATCTCCGTGTGCGCCTGACTCCGATAAAGAGTGATCTGCAAAACAAATCCACTAACCGAAATTGGATCCGACGAAGACCCTCCGATGCATAAGTTAGTAGAGAGTGGTGAATAGGATATTTAGAGTAGAATTTGATAGAGTTTGAGCCTAGAAGTACCTCTCCTCTATTGCTGTTCCCTTACCTCCCTTTTATAGATAATTCGGATGTAATCATTGAGCCCGTAGGGTCCCACTTTTTATGGCACTAAAAGATAGTTAACCCCTATTATCGGGCCATGATCATAGAGTTAGTGGGCAGTTTATGCCCGCTAATGGTCATGGTCTACAGTCGTTATCCATGATTGTGATATCATGATTACAAATTAGGTAATCGACCATTAGGCAGTCGGCTATTTAGCCGTCGGTCGATAGGCAATCGACAGTCGGCACATATCGAAGTGAGTTTGGTTAAGGGAAGCACTTAACATTTCAGTGTAAGATCTTTTCCATGGCTCATTGACGTGTCCCCTTGACCAAGACGTCCCATCATTAAGATGCTCTGGTCATGGCAATCAACTTCGTTTCCGACTACCTATAACTTCCATCTACTTACGATTAGCCTCCTTTGGCTTTAATCTTTACCATTGGACCCCATTTGACTTTAATGGGATGTGTCACCGGATCCCATTTGGCTTTAATGGGATGTGTTGTGGACAATCCAGGGATGATGGCGAGTGTCGGTGTCCTTGAGGATAGATAACAGAGGATAGATGGGACGTCGAGGGAGGGTCGGTAGCAGACCGAAGATAAACCAGTATTCACCCGAAGAAGTGTCGGTGGTTGGCAATAAATATTGGAAACTGATGGTCGGACGGTGAATACCGATGATGGGTCGATCATTGCCTGAAGGTGTTGGTGATAGATCTGTATGGAGCTGACAAGATGTTGGTCAGAAGAAGAATGTTATCCGAGGAGTCATCGGTCAAAACCGAAGATGGTTCAATTGAGACTGACTATTAATTGTTGGTGAGCAGTGCCCATTGGATATTGTTTAGCAATGATCTGTAGGCAGCAATAGTTGCAGGATTCTGGAGACTAAAGATGGATCGATGAGAGATGCTTCAAAGCACTGTCAAGCTATCGTATCATCTACAGTGGCATTTATGGAGTGGACCCCCAACACTAGCATTTATGGAGTGGACGTGACCTTCATTTAATTGAGGAGAGAGGGAGAATATGGAATGAGTGGGTGTTGGAGAATAGGTAGGGTTATACCATCACAGTAACATATTGTCTAATTATAGAATATTTATTCAAAAGTTCTTTATATTTGATATCAATTTTGAAGAGATCTTCATTATATAGAATTAAAATTGGATACTATATATAGCCATAAAATTTGGATGCAAATCATTGATTCATTTTAAACCTTTGTTTTATATTCAACAATAATATCGTGCTGATGATCTACTTACCCAAGATCATCGACAACTAATCCGACTATTTTAGAAGCCAGAGGAGCACTATATTATAAGCTATCTTTTGATATCTTTCCAACAAACTTAATTGCACTAATAGAAAATCAGATTCTCTAAAATAATCTTGGGCCATTCTGAAAATTTTAATAATATGATTTTCGGTATCAAATAACTTAATCCATCATTTTACAATTTTTTGATCTACTTTCGAATAACTATCATCTGAATTGAATGCTCGTTATTTACCTCATGCTCAATATCATATATATATATATATATATATATATATATATATATAT
>KE506246.1:59643-71246 GCA_000441515.1 Elaeis oleifera
TATAATTGTATAAGTTTAGGCTTCTGTCCATCAATTGGCAATAACGAACACATTCTGTAATGATTTTGACCATTAATTTGGAAAATATACAGTCCTGGCTTATTATTGATTTCATTATCAATTTTAGCTCCTGCCGATGCAAATACAAATATTGAATTATATATCCTAATATCTTTTAAATTTTAAGCTCTTCTTCCTCCATCATTCGTCAGCAAATCATCCAAAAAAACAGAAGTGTCTGACAAATTCACTTTTCTTCGTGATAACATAAGCTAAATATAGGAAGTTCCCCAATTACTTTGAGTAATTAGTAGAAAATGAACATTTAAATAATTTTTGATTCGTTATTTCTAAGGGGAAAAAAAATCTTAACCAAAATAATGAGAAAATTTGAAGAGTCGATTGGCTAGGAAAATATCAAAATAATTTGAAAATTTTTCAATATTTTATAAATTATTTCTAGAATGCAGATAAGTATAGTGCTGAAATGTCGGGCAACGGCATCAAGAACTTCCATTGCATGTGAATGAAAAAGGTAACAACCACCCCATGTTTGGTTTGACTGAAAGAATGAAAGCTTTTGAAAAATGAGTTTGGATCGCTGGACAAGTAACACGCAATGGACACGGGCTATTGACCAAAAGAAGGGAGTTTATCCTGTGCACAAAGGGAGATACAAAGCAAAAAGCTTATGATGTCTGCATGGGGCCATGATGAAATCCCAAGCTACCAGAAAACGGTGGTGAAGAGAGATGACACCCTGCGGAGCCACTACTTTTCCCACTCCATTGTAATCCAGTTCAAAAGGCCAATTCCTCATGATTGTTTTTGGTCAAAGTTTCTTTCTTCGGGGTGAAGTGGTTCATAGGTTTTATCTAGATCCAAATATGACCCGGTTCTGTGATTGGACCCATTCTAGGCATGATACTTTGATATGGTATCCAAATAAACTTAACTAAATCATGGAAGAATCACCGGCCTAGATTGGAAATTTTAGATGGTAATCCTATAATTCATGTCCAGACCATTTTATGTTCATTCTTAGGTCTTAAAACTAACCAATCTAGTCAAATTTAGTCCATGCACTAAACATGCCATCGATTTGGTTGGGACCATGATCACATCCAAAATTGAAATGGGCAACATGACCCAGCTGGCGACTAAGAATAAGGATTCACGTAAGATAAAAGCTTTTAAGATATCAAGGAAGAATCCTAGATTTTAATTGAAGAAATAATTCTATAAATTTATTGATAAAAATTAATAAATATAAATAAATATTTATAGTGTCTCAATCCTAACACTGATAGTACCCGACACGTATAGTTTATAAATAAAAATTGAATAATAGTTAAGAATATGAAATTAAACCAAAGATGAACTTCCAAACATAAAACGATCCCAAATCCACTAAAATGATAGAATTTGGATCTGAAAATTGGGATGAATAGATGAACCTGGTTCACACAATCGTAAGGCTCGAAATAAACTTTTCATTGATATATTATGGGTCCCGTAACTTTTCTGAATCTAAAATTGTTGTCGTTTAAAGTTTAGATCTTTGTTTTGACGCTCCAATCCATTTATTTGGACGGCTTTGGCTGCTTTCTGCAACCCATTTGATTCAAGTACCCTTCAACCAGCCGTTCCTTATCACAATATTAATTTGGTCAAATTTAGTCTAGGCATTAAACATGCCATCGATTTGTGTCGTCACATCCCGACTTGGCAACATCTGTTGGACCAAAGGTTATGGTAGATATGGGGCCGATGGTTGGAATGTAAGACTCATGGTTCAAGCATGAACAGTCTCTTAAGTGATTGAAATCTGTGTTTGAATTGGTCACTTGCATGTATTCGCTTGAGTAATTATATGCCTCATGTACACAAGAAAAGATAACTGAGAAAAAAAATAAATGCATGATTGTTGAAAAGTCTACTGCATGATTTCCCAACGTTTATTTATATGACTGTTGGCAAATGGAGGAATGCCCCTCAAAAACAACTTAAGGGGCATGGGGCCCAGGATATGTAGAGTCAATCATAATGGTTGTTTGATAGGTGATACATGGCATAGCTCTAATGAAATTTTATCGGTAACCAACAACCATGTGCCATGTAATCGTTACTAATATTTTCAATATATATATAAAATATAAAATGCGGCAGTTAACTAATTACCAAATTTCAAGAAAAAGACAAATAAATATTTTTGCAAGAATTGCAAAAGAAAAAATGTCATTTGTGCATAATTAATTATTCAATGCCTAATAAAAATCAGTTCAAATTGAGATAGAAAGTGTCACCCTAGGTTTAAAAATCAGTTTAAATTAAGATAGACAGCACACCTAATACATATGTACTTAGGTTGAATGTCCACTGAAATATAATGAATAATCTTAATCCTAGACACCTATCCATTGATTTTATGTTATTATTGTAAGTGCTTCCATTCTGGTCAAAAATGTGTTAAATGATCTTGATATGCGCTGTCATACATTTATCTTTTGATTAGAATAAATTTGGAGTGCAAGGATAATAATATTGATAATGACTGATATCTAAATTTGTGCTTGGTGAATGTAGACCTCAAAACACATCTTTCTTTCAAGATGCGATAAGTCTAGTCCAAATCTTGAGGAATAAATGGCCTAAATATGCATTGTCTATAGTACATTTATCTTTTGACTAAAACAAATTTGGAGTGGAAGGACAATAATGATGATAATGATAGATAACTGAATTTGCACATATTGAATTTAGATCTCAAAGCACATCTTGCTTTCGAGATATGATTAGTCTATCCCACAATGATGGATCTTGATAGTATATTGTTGGTATGTAATTTTTTTGTGATAAAAATGGTTGTCTATGTAATTGTAACTAGTTAACCACTCTAAGCAATCAAAGGTTTTGTTGTTAACCTCTTCTAGCAATCAGAGGCTCTGGTTTTGAGTTCTCATGATCTATCACGGTATATTTCACTCAGATAATTATATAAATTTTGGATGGTTCTCCCATCCATCTCTTCTCAATTTTTTTTAATAAATAACCTCCTATTCATTATTATTTTGTTAATCTTCATTCTCATTGAAATTATCCCCATATGTATTTTTTTAGATAATAAATATTATCTTTAAACTTTTTCATTGAGGAAAAAAATTGCTGCTTTCAAAAGTAAATCCATAAATGATTCTAGACTTTAGTAACTGCCTAGTTCATCATTCACATATTAAAGAATAAAAATATCATATATCCATAACAAGTTCATTGCTTGCTTCAAAAGCAAGCATGGTGAGTCTAATTGATTAGAATGGATTTTATGGCTGCCGACATATAATATTTTTTTTTTTTGGCATAGTATAATTGCAATACATTTGTTCTAGGAATAGTCCATAAGATCATCATCAAGTACTTCTAGTTTATAAGACAATGGTCAAGTTTTCTTGCATTTATATAACAACACCGCCTCATCATTAAGTTCTACCAGAGATATCGTTAGAGATACAATTTTCTCCGTCAACCAATGGTGTCAAAGTACCGAGACAACAAGTAATTGACTGCACCATCCTTAGTTTACAAGATACATTTACATATCTTTGACCTTGGAAAGTGTGATATTAGGAACTTTTCAATTCTAATCCCGACACGGAAAGAACATTTCTATGACTAAAACCTCCCATTGTTAGCGGCACAATTATTCACGCCACTCAAAGCATGGGCACCTTGCAACAAATTTAAGTTGATCAAGACCCACCTCTGGAGGCCAAGGCCTAAACAAGGCCGGTTAGAATTGCTCGAGCTACTCCATGCATGCACGCGTCTGTGCCGTCCGTTGATGATGGGAGCGTGATCTGGTGGTTAAAATCATCAGAATGATTTGAGGAGATGAGTGAAAGGGGATTGGATCATATTTATTCAAATCTATTTTTATTCTCAATTTATCGAGATATAAATAAAATTTAATATTTTGTTAATATCTATCAATATTCGTAAAAAATCTATTCAGTCTATATCTGAATATTTGATTCTATTTATAATTTATTAATTTTTATATAATACTCATAAATTTTTAAACGAAATGTATAACTATATTAATTTATTTTATCTTCTTCTTAGTATTTTTTTTGATTTATGATCATAAATTTAATTATTTGATTTATATTTATATTTATATATTTATTATTTAATTTATATTTATATTTATTAAATAAATATAAATATAAATTTTTATATCTGATTAATATTATATTTATATTTATTAATAAATAAATATGGATATGGATATTTATATCTGATCCAATTTCAACTCTACGGGGAGCACAAGTGGTTTAATGGGCAGATAGTGGGCCTGGCCCATCCTGTCTGCTTAGGATCCAGTTGGTCAAGGTTTCAGGCCGTTCATGCGGGATTAAGGTGGGGCCCCCATAAACCATTTATGTCTCTTTGACTTGGACTACTTTCCACGAGTTTGTCATGTCATGAGTCTGACCTACACCCAGATTGCCCCCAAAAAAAAAAGAAAAAAAGAAAAAAAGAAGGCAAAGAAAATTCGAAAAGGTTGCAGTGGTGATATGATAGGAAAATGGTAATACAGAAGGAGAAGGCCCCCACGATGTTTTCGAAGCGTATTTGCCGTTCGGGTCTGAGCCGAACCGCCACCAAGCGCTGAACGTCGAACTGGTCGCCGTTCAGACCGGCCCAGGTGGTTAGACCGCCCGGTTTGTCCGTTCCGACCATGCAGTCCGCCTCGTTTTTTTTTTCCTGTTGTCTTTCCTCTTCTCTTTCGTGACATTCTTTTAGTTTCCTCTTGCTAAACATATCTCTCTGACGAGGAGATTTTTTTTTACTAAATAAAGTAATAAATACCGAGATATATAGAGGGAGAGCGCGCGAGCGCCTCTTAGATCGATCCGTTCTCCTCCCATTCTCCTCGTCTCTGGGCTCTTTAGGGTTTCGATTTCCTCTTGTTTTCTTCTTCTTTCTTGGATGTTCTTCTTCTTCGTCTCTTTTGCTCTTGCTCTCTAGGAATTGGGACTGGGATAGAGAATTGGATTTGGATTTGGTTTCGGGGATCTGTAGTTGCGGTGGGGAGAGAGGGGAGGGATGAAGTCGTCGCTGAGGAAGCTGCGGGGTTCGCGCTCCACAGGCACGACTCCAAGGAGAAGAGGGACCACCACCCCCGGCGCACCAGGACGAGCTCCTGCGGGCCTCTCAGGTTCTCCCTTGCTCCACCTCATTCTCTCCCCTGTACGTCTCCCTCTCAATTTCTCCCTTTTTCTTGAGTTATGGCCCGAGTTCTGGCAGGATCTCGCTGCTCCGTGTGACAAGACGCAATTCCTTTGCTTGTAGGTCGGAAAAGATGAAATCTTGATATCATAATCGCCTTGACTAGATTATGCCGTTGAATGTCATTTTTTTGATTGTTTTTAATCTTTTCGATCCCTTTCTTTCGTTGGTTTACTGGTATCTAGGGCTGCAGGTGAATGACATGACCTAGATATTTTCTATGGAGCCTCCCCGACCTACTTTACAGTAGGGAAGATGGCTTGGTAGAGTCAAGCTTAGGAGATTTAGTTTCGGGTTCATTTCGTCTCTTCTTACGGTCTCAGTTCATAAAACCAGCGTGTCGCCTCTGAAGGGATCATAGTGATGCAACGTAAATTATGATGATTTCTAATTGGATCAAACATGTGTGATTTCAGCTGTATGCTGGTGATGTGTGCAATTTTGTGATTGTTTATCAAAATGTGGCAACATGCCAACGATGGTGTTCTATGCACATTGTCTTACATAGTGCTTAAGATTACCTGTTGAATTGCCAGAGACGCTACTTGAATCAAGTCTGGGAGGAGAATAATGTAGGATGTTTACAGGCTCTGTTGGATAGGAGCATAGTTTTAATATATGCGGAGTCGATGCTGGATGTTATTTAAGGATGTGGTCAAGTAACCCCATTTTATCACTTTGTCTTAGTACTCTTAAAATCTTAAAAAAAGTGATAGCAACTTCATTGAGAGTAATTATGCTGCATATATATATGCCCAATTATCAAGTTTTGACATGTGAGCTGATGATTTGAGTGCTGATTAGTTCTAGAAAAGTGCGATTGGTTCCACTGAAGAGTTTTGATGTCAAAGCTAGGGTTGCAAGTGGAGTAGATTGATTGTTGCCGATCTGAAATTGTCTCAAATTGAAATAATAATCCAAACTGATGTGAACTGGAGGCATTTTGATAACTTGGACAAAAATGGATCATATGGAGCCAATGCAAACCTGCCAAATCTGCTAGTTATGAAAGTGGATCAGGTTTTCTTTCAAATTTTTAATGGGATTCAAATATGGATGGGGGTTTTCTGGTTTGGTTCAAATTTTTAATGGGAATCAAATATGGATGGGTTTTTCAGGTCATCCCAAAACCCAATTTGCTTGTATTCCCGGTCAAAGCATTGTCAAATCTCTTTTATCATACAAAGGTGATGATGCATATTGACTATCAAGTCATAAGCAGTTCTATATTGTAATCCATTTGGAGTACTCATTTTCAACTTGGGATAGCTTGCATGCATAACAGTCCACATCCTGAACTCGTGCAACTTCAACAGCTCCTCTTATATACTTATTTCTCAATCTATCCTTTCTCTTTTTACAACCATATTTATCTTATCATTCTCATTTTGCTGCACACAGCATGTTTTCCTAAACCCTTTTATTGTGCAACATTTTGTCCTATATAACATTTTAGGCCTTATTGTTGTTTGTAAACTCCCTTTAAGCCCTTGAAAACTATGGTAATAATAATTAAGTTTAAAATAAGGAAAACTCAGAATTTTAAGATAAAGACTCATCAAACTCCTGACCCCCCAATTAATCCTATGCTATGCCAAACCATTTGCAAGCGGGTCCAATGGGGCTTGTCTAGGTTAATTTGAAGCCCAAAAGGCACCAAGGGTGCTCAAAATCACTTCAGGATACTATTTTATTGTTGCAATAGGCACACATTTTGGGACATGATTCTTGTTTCCATATTTTGACCAAGAACAGTTAAGGGAGACCCGGTTGCCCCACTTGGGATCAATCGTTTATCCTATCAGCTCTGTCCATTTGTCCAGTTGGCTGCTAGTGACATAGTTGTTTGAGTCGCTTAAAAAAGGATAAGTTCATACCATATGAATCTCACTTTGTTGGGAAGGCTTTTGAGGGTTCCAAATTTAACTTGATATTGTATACTGTTATAATCAGTCAGGAAAGGATGTGCATGATATAATGGGATACACTAGTTATGTTGGCTAGATAGTGAAATAATTTCTATATTGAAAGAAGTTTGATGAAAATTTCTACATGCAAAGGGACCATCATATTGGTTCACTTCATTATTCAAAACTCACAGAAAACATTGCTTGGTTTGTAATTGTTGAAAGACTATTTTTATTTTCTAAGTGGATGTTTTTTTTTACAGGACATGTCTGACATGAGGAATGGCTATGATAATTTACTTTCTGCTGCGGCTGCCACTGCAAATAGTGCACATGGTATATTGCTTTATGTTATATTTTGTTTGTCTTATCCTCGAGAAACTTAGGGACTACATTTAGAGAGAAATCTGTCTAGGTGATTACAGTTATTTAATCTCTCCATGCCATGTTATCTTGAAGCATCAGTTAGTTATGCTTTAATTATAACTTGCCAGGTCGTTTCACCACCTATATATAGTTTGGTGCCTTCATGTAGAAGTCTTTCAGGTGTAGGAGGCTGGAACTTCCATTTTGATTCCTTCAACTTGTTTTCTGATCATATTGTGTTAATTCTGACTGCCTGGCTCTCCTGCTTTAGTATCAGACTGTCTCTTTCAATTTATCAGCATCATATGTTGGTAACCTTCGAGTCCATATGCCAATAAAATTGGACAATTATTACAAAACATTATATTTCAATTCAACATCTTGAGTTCTTGTAAATGTAACCATCAATGGTAAAACCTTCACCTACCTCCTACAAAAAATAATGACAACTTTTTGGTGTTATTATATGATATATTTATCCATATGTATATATTTCTGGATTGTTTATTGTTGAAGTTTTTGACATATTGAGGGCTGTAGCAGAAGGGTGAGGAAGCCAACATGATTCAAGCCATATGTATTTAAATTGACTTTATATTTGGTAATTTATGGATTTTCTTTATGAATATAATGAGTTATGTACTTTAATTGCATTTACCATTTAAATTTAATAAACAAGAAGCATGAAAAAGAAACAACGGTTTAAAGAACATCAAAACATCTCAAAAAATATCAAATTAATATTCAGATCACTCAAAAACTTCATAAACATCATTTAACATACAAAAAAAAAGAAAATAATTGTATGCCGGTTTGGAAATGGCATGCCTAACCATACCGAGCATTAGTACAGTACTGAACTGGTAACATACTGTTCTGGTGGCTGACTGGTATGAGTCCCAATACTGGTTCAGCCTACCTTGCACTCAAATCTGTTGGTTCCATAGTCATCTATAATGGTCGATTTCAATGACTTCATCAATCTCCTATACCTCGTTGATACCAAAATAAACTACAGTATGATTTTTCAACCATATTCATAAATGTCCAGCCTTGTCATTACCATTTGGGTTTGGCACACTATAATCTACAAATATATCTCAAATTTATACCATATTTCATAGGATGGAACATTATGAGGATGAGCTTTGGCTCAATGATAAGGTTATTTCATTGTGACATAGGTGTTACGCCATTGAAACATGGAAACAGCCTTTTCACTTGGGGGCTAAGATTGCATTCATCTAACACTCCCCAGGCCCTGCAGTGATGGGAGCCTTATGCGTTCGGCCGTCCTTTTTTTCATAGGCCAGAACATTGCATATGCTTCTTGTGAAATCATCATGTACATTGTTTTCCTTATACAATTTTGAGCATCAATTTGTTTTTGTGCCTATAATCCTTCCCCCAATTTCTTTGGTCATTAAATTACTTGCTTTTTAGGTTATTTTGTTCTATAAGTTTTTGGATTCAGAAAAGACCTTAGGCCAGGTGGAAAGAACATTACAAGAGCTTGGTTTTGTTTGGTAAAGTCTATAACAAGGTTATCAATACTGGTACTATGATTCATGTCTGTCAAATGCTGGGTTGATATGGTATGATACAATACCGTTCTGACGTACGATATGTGCTGCCTTGCTAGTCAGGTGCTGCTACCATCAAATCTAGAGAGAAGGGAAGGGAGGGGGCATGTACCCCTAGGCAGCAACCTGAAGAGGGATGAAAGAGAGACAGTACTAGAGGAGGTGGTGGCAACAAAGCTGTTGGGGTCATGGAGAGCAATAAGCGATGCTGACAAAGGGTTTAGGGTCTTGGAGTGTTGTAATGGAAGATGTCGAGGTGAGGAGAGGGGTTTTTAGGTGAGTGAGGGTGTGTGTGGGTGGGGGGGGGTGTGGTGGTGAGGCACTTGGTTGAGGTGATTGGCAATGGTGGATGAGGACGATCTGCAGGAGGGTCGTGAGAGATCAAAGAACAAGAGGTGAGGAGAGAAACACATAAGAGAGAAATCAGGGTTGAGGGCTAATGGGGGACTTCATATGAGTATGGTTGGTTCGGCTCAGGTATATCGGGTCAATAGTGCCCGATACTAGTCAGTTCAGCCAGCTACAACCTAGTTTGCCTACCACTCCATTTCGAAAGTTCAATTTGTCCCAGTTCCAGGCCGGTTTGATTCAGTAGATCCTGAACTGACCATTTTGGGATGATTCAACAATAATTGTTTTATGCGAAGTTCTTAGGTGAAGTGGAAGAAATGTTGCAAGTGCATGGCTTTTGGTTTGTGAAAGGAAAGAAACGAAGAAGGCCTGCTTTGGTCCTATTCTTCGCCTTCTCTTTCATGTCTTTATCCTTCCCTTCAGTGTCTTTGTTATCATCGATCTTTCTTATTTTATATTCTTTTCCATTATTTTTAATCTATTTTTTTTTCTAGTGATATATGCTACAAATAAGAGTGGAGCCAAGTCTGATGTGATTTTTTCATATGATCTGCTTTGTTCCCTAGTGAGGTACTAAAGTGCTTGGAAACCTAACAGCTAATGTCAAAGCCTAGGTAGCCTACCTACTTCTCTCTTTATCCTTCCAATGCGCTGGATATAACTGCGCACATTTTCTAAACTCTGACTGCAGTCACCATGACAAGTTTTTTCGTAAGCCCTTTAAAGCCAAAAAAACTCCTTCCTTGTTGTCTCCTAATCTGAGAATCTAGCTCTAGCTGTTATGCCGCATCCCTAGAAACCCAAGAAGAGCTGTTCATCATCTACTCTTTGAAATTTAAAATACGTTTGCATCTATCACGTGCCCCAATGGCAGGACAACCAACTGTTAAATTCATTTAAACTCCTAGTCCCATCACTCCTTGATTCACCATCACATGTCTCCAATTTGTTCTGCATCATTGAATTTCTTTGGAGGCTGACACCCAACACCACTCTCTCATTAAATTGTAATTTTATAGATTCCTTACAGCTGCCTCCATTTCAAAATCAATAGAGGAAATAGGTTTAGAAAAGCAAGCTCCAACTGAGTGGTGAAACTACCACTTATTCTTTCAAAACTTAATTTTCCCAATTGTAAAATTGGACACCTTAAAATGATATGATATAATTTGTCCCTCTGCTTGCATTGTAAAAGTAAGTCCAGTTAGTCAGTTACTCCTGTATTGGTACATCTTATAATATCTGTCAGTAATAATATCTCTCTAGAAAACCCTAACCTTTCTAACAAGGTCACCCAATTGTTCTTGAAACCTTCAACACTGACACACTCTCTTCAAATTTTGACTAATGGGCGCCAGTGCACGAAGTCATAACCCCAAATTCTAACATAGAATCAAGTGGGGGATGGCTTGCAATGGTAGGAGTGCTAAAAAGGAAGGAAGTCCGAGGGTTTAGGCTCACTTTCATAATCTTGCTGTTCAGTTCCAAAAAGCAGGACCAGAAGTTGAAAAACAAGAGATGGCTAGCACAAAATTAGTGATTTAAGCATGCCTTAATTATTATAATTTAGAGGATTCCGATAGATCAGAGAACCCCAAATAAAAGTTTCATGTTAATCTGAAATAGTTCAATACTAAGCCTAAAACAGAATTCCAGAGAGCAGTGAAATAGTATGCAGACTTACATAATGGGTTGGAGCACATAATTGAGAATTATTTTCTAACTGCACA
Source organism: Elaeis oleifera (assembly GCA_000441515.1). NCBI lineage: Eukaryota > Viridiplantae > Streptophyta > Magnoliopsida > Arecales > Arecaceae > Elaeis > Elaeis oleifera. Next base: position 70,870 of record KE506246.1, read on the forward strand.
CACAACAAAGAATAATGGAAGAAAATTGAAAGAAGGTGACAGCTGGAAGTAAAATGTTAGTCTTCTTTGAGTGGCCATGGTTTTGTGAATCACATCCTGATTGCAGATCTATAGAGATAAGATGGTTAAGAAAATTTCAGCAGTATTTTTAGAGTCTGAAATTGAATTCCATGTGTTAATTATTTCCAGTTGACGCATTTTAACTAATAAAATTTATTTATAAATTAGATTAAATGCAACAATATGATCTATTTGATGCACAGGAGAAATAAAGAAATATTAATAGACCATGGATTTGCTATATAAAGAAGAAAGTGATTAAGAGGGAGGAGAGGAAAAATAGAGAGAGAGAGAGAGAGAGAGAGAGAGAGAGAGAC
>KE506246.1:72798-91011 GCA_000441515.1 Elaeis oleifera
CAATGTGTATGTGATCTCATACTCTTATTGATATAAATCATCCTTCATTGTTCTACAGAAAAGCATTACAGGTTTCTGGTTGAAAGCGCACTTCCAAAGAAAAGATATTAATGTGACCTTGCCATTCATTTATCAGTTCTTATTTCTAAAATCAGTTTCATGTGCAATAGTCTTGATGCTACTTTTTTTAAGAATTACTTTTCACCCATATGATATTTTTGTAGAGTTCTCAGAAGCCTTGAGGGAAATGGGCACTTGTCTGCTTGAACAAACTGCATTAAATGATGATGAAGAAAGTGGTGAGTGCATCTATATTTCTTTCCTTATCACTTCTGGTGCGCAATTAAATTTATTGGTCTGATTTGAGTAAATCACTGAGTCATCACCGATGGTATTCTATAATTCTTTTGAACATCTATATGATCATCTTCTTCGCCTAGTATTCATGGAGGTATGTGATGTTACTGAGGAGCCGTATTTGTTTGAACTTTGTCAACTTCATGGTTTAATAGATATAGGTCTTGGCAATTTAACTCCATTCTTTTTTGCTGCCATCTGAACTATTAAATAAAGTTAAAGCTTTGTGACCAACCTTCACTATCCATTGTGAACATTCAACCCTCTCACGTGTAATTGCAGGCAGGATTTTTTTTTTTTTTTGTGGGGGGGGTGGGGTGGAGATCTTTGGAAACCTTATTTCAACTCCCAAAGTGTTTTGTTCTGTATTTGCTCTTCTCTTCACATGGGAAGGCAAAACTATGGCCATCTCCAAAAGAGTCACCATCTCCCCTCTCATCTTTTTAGGTAATCATAGCCTTCCGTGTTCTTTTCATGCACATGCTGAATGCTGGTAACTCAATGAACATCCCAGCCCTGCCCCAGCAATCTGGGGTCAGCTTTATTGGTTCTTGTTCACCAAGCATCCCTGCTTATGGCAAACCTTCTTTATTTTTTTGAGAAATAGCTCCACCTTTGATGTTATTGTTTGTTTTTTCCATATGTTTATCAGAAACTCCATTCATGTCATCTTAGGTTTCCCTTCTTTCCTACATCCTTTAACAGTACTCTTTTTACGGGAGGCTTTATAGATCTTTGTTCCTGTATCATCTCAACTATTTCTCTATTAACTTGTCCTTAATTTTTGCAACTTCTACAGTTCCTCTAATATATTCATTTCTAACTCTATTTTTTCCTATTTTAACTTTTATTTATCTTAACATCCTTGTCGTTGCTGGACATTCAGAGTTGTATGACATTGTTTAGTTTCTTATTTTGTTCTATAAAAAGGCCCTTTAAGTCACCAAGTTATCTGTTGATTATGTAATATCTCAAAAGTACCTCTCTAATTCATCCACCAACTCTTTATCCGTTATATTTGACTTCATTTATCTCCTTGTCAGCATTTAATTTTCTTCTTTTCCGATCAATCAATACTGTATCATGAGCACATAACACATACTATTATCTTCATCAACATTAGTGAGATCATTTATCATCAATGTAAAAAGATATGTTCAAGGCCATCAAATCTATAACATTTAGACCTTTGCAAGGCTTGTAGAGGTCTCTTCTACTTCAGGAAGAAGCTCTGTAGTTTATATTTATTATTGCTATAAAAGTATATTGCCATTAATTAACCTTGTTTTATCATTTGTTAAAATCCGTATGCTGTTATGATTTGCATTTTGTTAATGCATGCAGGTCGTGTTTTATTACTGCTGGGAAAAGTGCAGTTTGAACTTCAGAAACTTGTAGATAGCTATGTGAGTTTTGATTGCTGTGCTTCAAAAGCGTAACATTTTTAGTCCTTCCAACAACGTGTTTACATCAACAGAGCAATATAATTTTATTTATATTTCATTCTCAGCGTGTGCATATTATTAAGACCATCACAACACCATCAGAGTCTCTTCTCAAGGAACTTCAAACGGTAGAGGTCTGCTCTATTTTACTTCTTTTCTTGTATCACATAAATGAATGATGATTTTACTAGATTTTGAAATGTTTTATGTAAGTACGTTAGTGGCTTATTTGTTCCTTTGGTATGTTGTAGCAGTATAAATGGATGCATGTGGGCATTAAACTGGTCAAGATATGCGTTACGATTATTATTTGTTTAAGATGTTGAGCTGATATTCAGAAAATCCTCAACAATTACTTTGGCTTTATATTATGAATGTCCAGGAAAGTCAATAGCATAATTTTAATAATTAAAGATTTCTTTTGGATTTTGTTGGTACTAAATATTTATATAATGATCCTTCATCAATATATTTCAGAAAACTTCTAGCATGCACCTGATGGAACTTGTCATTGGTGGGAAGTGTTCAAGTCTTTTTTATAAGATTAACTTTTGCAATTGGATCTTAATACTAGGAATGCGTACATAGACAATTTTGGAGCAAGAATGGGGAAGCAATAATTACAAAAATAAAATTAGGAAGAAGTTGTGCGTAGATATAAAGATTTCTATGCAACATGTATAGAATTACTTAAAAGTTAAAACCACTATTTTAGTTGTTGTATGTTTTGAGATACATGAAATTTAGGAATAAATAAGTTTTAAGGAATATGTAGCAACCCATCAAGCTTAACTTAGTAAAGTATGGCATTAAGTGGATTATCGACTGAAAAGTTTTACATAAGCGTTGCGAATCAAATATAGCTTCTAATTTAGAATATTCCAGCCCATATTGTTAAAGGATGGTTTAGGCTCAAGACGGACAAGGCACCAGTTTAGTGCCTCACCCTAGTCGAGGTGAGGCATCTTGAAAGAGGCACCCAAAAGGCACACAACGGATGCGCCTCGCTTAGCCCTAATGCAGTCAAAAGCATGCCTTCAAGAGATGCTTTATTGGCTGATTTGTTGGAGAAGAGGCCTTTGAGTGTCAAGAGGCAATCTAGTAAAAAAAGTCATCCCATCACAAAAAGAGGGAAGAGCAGACAGGAAGTGGTGACTTTATGTAGCCTTCATTATCTTCACTAAAAAAGCCTCTTGTCATTGTCCTCTTTGATTTTTAGATGCAAGGACTTCATATCTCTTTTTCTATCTCTTGAAAGAGGGGCTTATCACCCATAGTCCCCGATTTCTAGTAGCTCCAAGAAGAAAGAGAAGAAAAGACGATCGAAGAGTAGAAAAGGAGAAACATTTGGTGGCCTTGTCCCTGGTCTCCCCCCAGGGTGTAATTGAACCGAGTTGGGTCGAGGAGCTAGAGGCTTGAGCTCAACTCGATTCAAAATACTCGGACTTGAAACTTGATTTGAGATTTATCGAACTTTGTTATCTAAGCTTGCACTCGACTTAATAAAAAAATAATACTTGAGATCGATCTGATTCGATTTGAATATCAACTAAGCCATACTCAAGCTCAAGTTCAAGTTCGAATTTGAGTCTTGTTCATATTTAAAATATGGTTAAAGCAATATTATGATTTAAAATAATAAATTAATAATATATATTCTAAATAAATATAATATTATTAAAATATATATACTCAATTAGGCTTGTGAGCCCTCGAGTTGAGTATTTTGCTACATAAGTTTGACCATAAAACTGTTTGAGCTACTCAAGCTTGACTCGAGCTGGGTAATAATTGAGTGGAATTAAGCTCGAGTAGCTTACAAGCTGCTTGGCTTATTTGCACCCCTATCTCTCAATGGGGTTTGCTCATGAATGATAAAAAAAGAAGTGAAGTGTTGATAAGGGCATTACTGGCATACACACACATAAACACATGCACGCACACACATATATGTATGCATGTATGTACGTATGTTTTATGTATGTATGTATAATATCCTATTAGGTATATGTATATACACGTACTTATATGCATGTATACATCCATCCAGTCATACATACATATATATGTATATGTACACATACATATATACTATATAGAGCTAGTTTGACTACACTCAAGTGGATCTCCAGTTATATTTGGTCAGGTCTACATTGGATAATAGGAGCCCATACCGATGATTCAAGCAGTTAGATGTGATCTTCTACCTCAAAATAACTTAAAATAAAAAATCACGTGATTTGGAGATCCCTAGCTTATACATCAAGTAATAAAAAAATATATATAATTTAGGAAGGGCATAGATCCTCTGTGGTGCAAATCTTGCACCCAGGGTGCTGTACATAGGCGGATTGGATTCATGTGAAATGTTGTGGATTCGATGAAGAGCATTAAAGCTTCCTTTTGAAAGGCTTTAATGTCCCTCATTAAAACAAAGTTTAATGACCCTTCTTTCCACTTTGGGTAAACATGACCTGCATTAAAATAATTTAATGACCCTTCTCCTCTTCTCTGTAGAGGATCCAACCATCTTCCCAACACTTCTCTCGTCTCCGCTCCAGCACTCCCTTATTAAAAAAGAAAAAAAATTGTTCTGCCTTAGAAGAGCAAGTGGATTTTGTCCCATCTTCCTCAGCGAACGTCAGTGGATCTTCTCATCTCTCTTCTCCCCTTCAATCTTCCGCAAGTCATAATGTTTATAGAGAAGACACCACAATCTTTTGCTGCCATCATTCGCCATCTTCACTACCACACCGACAAAGATCTACTCTATATTCATCATCATTATTCCCAACATCTCTATTGCTCCCACTTTCTGCTGGCCATGTTTTATATGGATCATTAGTTTTTACTGCACAGCACTTGTTTGTGGAAATGCCTAAGAGAGATTGTAGCTTTTTTCGTTTGAACATTGGATGATGGAAATGAGAATGCATAGTAACTGAGAAGTATTGATCAGCAGTTTGACTTGTCTATGAAACATATAATAAGTAATTGAGAATTATGAATGTTCATATTATCGTACATTATACTGTTAGGCGTTGTTGTCACCTAGGAACATTGTTTTCGTAATAAAGTAAAGCGAGATCCTAATGTAGCACCGGTGAAGTAACGAAAGGAATGGTATGGTGGATATTTCGTAATAAAGTAATGACTGGGCAAGAAGAATATGGTAAAGAGAGTGCCTAGTGTAGCACTGATAAATATTGGAGCAAAGGAAAAATTGTTTGGTCTGATGTGATTGCTTACTTTCAACACCAAATATAGGACCAAAAAAGAAGGGTCTTAAATCTGGTTAAATTGCCATAAAAAAAAAGTTGGTATCCAGAGAAGAATACCTTTGCCATGAAACAATGGCTAAGTAGGATCAACTACTCCAAGCCAACATATATGGAAAAGGCTTGTTGTCTATGTCATTTGCATTGTTTTGTCGCGTCCTTTATTAGCCTATCAAATATTTAATAATAAAAGAACACAAAGCAAAGCCAAAAACATTTAATTAATAACTCAGGAAATTACCATGTTGCAGCTCATTATGGTGCTAGTTAAATTAGCAAGGATAGATGGATATTGTTCTCCTTTCCAAGCCTGTAAAGATAGTTTCTCACAATGTGGCCTTATATTTATAACTATAGAACACTACAGAACCACAACATCAATCGGAAGAAGGTGGAACATACTAGATGAAGAATCATTATCATATTGACTAATTTATTGTACAAACAGTCATCTTATGTATGTTTGAGATCTTTTATTGCATGTTGTTATTAATATTTAGTTAATTTATGCTTAATATGCAAGAGGTTTATTATGGCAGAGAATCAAGTTGATGAAAATATAGTTGATTGTCATGATTTTCATGGATAGATCCCAAAAGTGGGCATGGAATTTGAATATGAAAATGATGCATATGAATTTTACAATCATTATGGATGGATAATTGGATTCAATATTTGGAGAGACTATGCAAATAAACATCAAAAGGCCGGTCAAGTAACCTCTAGAAAATTTACATGTTGTAAAGAAGGTGTCCGAATCCTAGACAAATGTGATGATCAAGTAAAGAATCATCGTGCTGAAACAAGGTCTAGTTGCATGTCACACATGCTTATTAAGTTTAACAAAATAATGGAAAATTTCAAGTTGATAGCTTTGTGGTGGAGCATAACCATTCTCTTCACATTCCATCATGCTCCCATGTGATGCCATCCCAACATAAAAGGTCAAAAGCCCAGATATATGAAATTGAGCGAGCAGATGATCCTGGTATTAGGTTGAAGAATTCTCATGAAATCATTAGCAAGCATGTTGGCAGTAGGGCTAATATTGGAAAATTGAACAAGATCACAAAAATATCCTTCAAACCAAGCAACAACGGGAAATGGAACATGGAGAAGCCGAAGCACGGATGAAATATTATCAAGAGTAATTATTGAAGAATTTTGCCTTTTCTATGCCATGAAATTAGATGCTGATGAAAAATAACAAATATTTTTGGGCAGATGCTAAGATGATTATAGATTATGGTTGTTTGGTGATGTGATCTCATTTGCTACTGCATTTAGAACTAATAAAGAGTTTTGGCCTTTTGCATCCTTAACTGGTTTTAATCATCACAGGGAGAGTCATTTTTGAAGCAGCTCTTCTATGTGATGAAACTATCGTGTCATTTCAATGGCTATTTGAGACTTTTCTTGAGGCGATGGCAGCAAAGAAGCCGAAAACTATTTTCACGGATCAAGATGCTCCTATGGCGAAGGCAATTTCACTAGTGATGCTAGAAGTATACCACCGATATTATGTACATGACATATGAAACAAAATGCCCTCAAGCACTTGAATCATTTATTTAGGTTTAATACTGATTTTAAAAAGAATTCAAAACGTGCATGTATGAATGCATGGAGGTAGAGGAATTTCTAAATTTATGGGAGGTTATGCTTGAGAAACATGACATTTATGAGAATAGTTGGTTGAAAAAAATATTTGAATTGAAGGAGAAACGGGCTAGAATATATGTTAAGTGGAGTTTTTCAGCCAATATAAAAAGTACATAATTAAGTGAAAGCTTTAGTTTGGCTTTAAGAAACTATTTAAAGTCGGATATGGACTTGATACGATTCTTCAGGCATTTTGAGAGCGTAGCTGAAGATAAGAGATACAAAGAATTAGAGGCTGAGTACAACTCTAGACAACCAAAGCTCAAGATTAACGCACCCATGCTAATACAGACCACCGAGATTTATACAAGTGCAATATTTCAAATTTTCAAGAAGAATATGAAGAGTTCATATTGGCCTACATCACACATCGAGATGAGTGTATGCCAACACATGAATATATGGTTGCAATATAAGGAAAAGAAATACAATATAAAGTATTTGCTGGATTTGACTATTTCTTGTACATGCAGAAAAATTTGAGACACATGCATTTTTGTGCAGCCATGCAATTAAAGTTCTTGATTCATTAGATATCAAAGTTATACCAAATAAATATATTTGGAAAAGATGGACCAAAATGGCAAGAGATGGTTGTATTTATTACTTTCATGGGAAAAATTTAAGAGCACATAAAGTTACAGGTTTCAAGTGATATGTCAAAGTAATTGCTAGGGCATTAGAATGTGAGGAAGCATACCAACACTTATACAATCATTCAATTGAGTTAAGCAAGAATGTGGAAGAAATTATTCAATTGAGTTAAGCAAGAACGTGGAAGAAATTATTCAAAGGCAAACCAATGTTACCTGAGCCTTTATAGAAGCTCCTGATCAAATAACTTTATTTGATGCAAATTATAAAGTTGAAGCAAACAAAGAAATAGAGAATATGAATATCACAACACCAAAAGGGATTAAAAGGAAAAGGGTATAAGGAAGGACTCAACTTAAGAATGGCATAGCGAAAGGCTTGCAAAAGAAAGAGGGCTTCAAAATCCAAATTTCAAATGTTGAAATACCACCACCCATCCCTTTGGATTATAATTTTCTAAAGTAATATTGCTTATGATTATCTAGCAATTTCTTATATCAGGCATAATATATTAGGCATAAAATTGATCTCCTCTTTGCATGCTACTGTGATTGGTGCAGGGTTTTTAACTCATTAGTGGTAAGTGCTCACATTTCTTTCGTGCCATATCAAATATGCTAGTTTGTTACTTTGTTTATTATGTCTTAATCAAGTGCATACTTATTATGCTGAACTGGTTGTGGCCAAGTTTGTGGCCAAAGGTGTAGAAAGCCCAGACGCCTTCCATGGGGTGGCCAAGGACGTGACCGATGTTCGGAGTGAGAGGGCGTGAGATAGACGCTACCAAATTGGGGAGGATGGGTTTAGGCCTATCGCCATCGGTAGAGGCGGCGGTATAGTGGGGTCGGGGATGGGGAGGGTGGTCGAAGGTGTAGACAGCACGAACGTCCTCCATAGGGCAGCCAAGGATGTAACCAATGTTGGGAGTGAGAGGGCGTGGGACGGCCATTGTCGGATGAGTTTAGGCCTATCACTGCTGGAGGTGGCAGCGATATGGTGGGATTGGGGAGGAGGGCAGTCGGATCCACCATGAGCAGAGTCATCAAGGCGGTTGGAGGAGTTTTAGGACATGGAAATCAGTGTAACGGTGGTGGGGAGGGCCGGCCAAACCGACGATTTAAGGGAGTGGAGAGGAGAGAAGTCAAATTGCTAAATCAATACTTCTCAATTATTTTGCATTTCCATTTCTATCTTCTAATATTCAAACTAAAAAAAGCTGGAATTTCTTTAGGCATTTCCACAAATACTTGTTGTGTGGTAAAAAACTAATGAATTCATAAGCATGGCCAACAGAAAGTAGGAGAAATAGGGATGTTGGGAATGATGGTGATGAATATGGAGTGGGCTTTTGCCAACATGACGGTGAAGATGGTGAATGATGGTAGTGAAAGATTGTAGTGTCTTTCTATGAATATTGTTGATTGAGGAAGATTCAAGGGGAGGAGAGAGATGAGAGGATCCGATGGCGTTTGCTGAAATGGAACCAAATCCACTTGCTCTTTTAAGGCTGATATATTTTTTTAATAAGGGAGTGCTGGAGCAAAGAGGAGAGGATAAGCGTTGAGAAGATGGTCGGATCCTCTAGAGAGGAGGAGAAGCATGAGGAGAAGGGTTATTAAATTTGTTTTAATCGGAGAAGAGAAAGGGTCATTACATTTGTTTTAATGAGGGTCATGTTTTAATCAGGGAGGAGAGGAGAGAAGGGTCATTAAATTTGTTTTAACGAGGGTTATTAAATCGTTTCAAAAGAAAGTTTTAATGCTCTCCATTAGATCTACAACATTGCACATGGATCCAATCCACCTATGTATAGCATCCCGTGATGCAAAATTTACACCGTAGAGGATTTGCGCCCTTCAGGAAAAATTACTTGAATAATCCCTTAAGTTTGGCATAGTTTCCTCTGTATCCCTTGATTTTAAAAAGTTGCAAATTGTTTTTGAAGTTTAGTAAGTGGTTGAAAGTGATTTTGCCGTTCATCTCCAGTTATCCGGGCTCACAGGATTCCGTCATGTGATGGTCATGTGAGCCCTTTAGGACCATATTACCCTTATGTTGGACTCCTTATGGGTATCATTTGTTTGACATTAAGAGAGGGGAAGTTAGGGTTTGGCTTGGGTGGACATACCTCTGCTCTATGAAACTAAGCCATTGAAGCCCATGCCTGATTTCTCTTCAAGTCATATCTCGGGGTACCTCCTCTTTAATTCGGTTTTGCCATTGTGGAAGAAGGGCTCATTTCAGGATGTTTTGGATGACGATAAATCCTGGCCGTGCTTTTATAGATATTCATTGTATGAGGTAAGTTTATTCCCTTTTGTGCCTCCATGGATGCTCCTTGAAGTCAAGTTTGAAGCTTATTCAATCCTTGTTATGGGTGAACAATGGGTGTGGGTATTTCTCATAGCACAATCCATCCTCTTCTACAAGCGAGAACGAGATCGTCAATACGCCTCTCTAATGTAACAAGAAGCCTGAAGCTAGGCTCTGGATCTACAAAGTTGATAAGAAACGTCTCACCTTTTGTGTTGGTCTCATGGTTGATTGCTAGGGTTGCTTGGCTTTTAGTCGATATCATGTTGTAAGAGGAAGGTATTTTGGGAAGTTCTTGTAATGGGTTAGGGGTGAGGAGTTCTTTATTATGGGTTAGAGGGTTAAGAAGTTCTGTACAATGGGTTAGCACTATTTTGTAAAGAGAAGAAGAAAGTCAATGGAAATCATGTACTAGTAATTGTGAAATTCAATGCATTTTGGATAAATTAAAGTTTGTAGTTGTCTCACCTCCTTAAGTTTACATGAGTTTCACTTGCACCCCCTCAATTTCAAGAAATATCAATAAATTTCTTGTATTACCACCGCATCTTTTTTTTGTAACTTGTGGAAATGTGGACTAAAACCTGCTAAAGACTAAAATAACATATCAAAGCAATTAAATTGTACATTTACAAAGGAAATGAAAGCATTTTTACAAAGCTCCTATCAAGGAGAGGATGCATAGGAGCTTCTGCAAGCAGTTGTAAAATATGCTTTCATTTCCTTTGCAGATGTATCATTTAATTGCTTTGGTATGTTATTTTAGTCTTTGGAAGGTTTCAGGCCTAGATCTGCGGGATCAGAATCGGGATCCATGCCGGCCAGTCGACGGTACAAGTCGGTATGGATCCGTATCGGACCAAACTAGTGCAAATTGACACAGAAGAGAAGGAAACAGGGAGGAGGAAAAGAAAGAGAGAGGGAGGGGATTGGGGGGAGGGAGAAGGGGGAATATGGCTGGAAGAGACACCGATGGTGGCCACAGACGTGCCGTAGGTATGCTTGGAGGCCACCAAGGCCTCCACTTCATCAAATCTCGGTTGAGAGAGAGAGAGAGAAGAAAAAGAGGGAGGGGAAGCCGGCGGAGAGACCGCCATAGGGCTTCCGACTGGCCACTATAGTCGTTGGATGGCGTAATGGCGGCTTGTGGCGCCGTGGGTGTGAAACAGGGGTGATTGCTCCTATTTCATAGGATTTTTAAAAAACTTTGACCACAATAAAGCTGGTGCACTGTACACCCATTGACGACTTTATTGTTTCTCTAATTTTTTTAAAAAGTTTTAAAATCGTGAAGTTGACAAATCAATTATCGGCTTTACTAATGCCGGCTTTACTATTTATTATCGTTTTTAAAAAAAATGCAATGAACTGAATAGGGATAGTTGGCCCTGTTCCATTGTTGCGGCTCCGCCTATGTATTTTCCACAGTTTGGTGGCCACAGCGGCCATCCGGTGCCCTGTGGCGATCTCTTTGCCAGCTGCACCTCCCTTCAGTACCATCGCTTCTCCCCTCTCTCTCGATCTCTCTCGATTAAATATCCTATCGAGCGACATCGAGTTGTGGAGGCCTCCACGGCCCTCTAGCGGCCTCAGTGGGCCACCACTAGCCCTTTAGCGGTGTCGTCCTCTCTTTCCTCCCCCTCTTTCTCTCTCTTCCTCTCTTTTCCTCTTCCTCGTTCGGTGTTCTGATTTGGCTCGATCGAACCGTCTCGATGTGCCGCTGGTACGGCTCAGAACGTCTTGAACCGTCTGATTCGGGATGGTTCAGTGAACGTTGTTTCAGTTTGCAGTTGCACAGGTTGCATAGAAAATATGTAGTGGTATATAAGTTATTGATATATACTAAACTTAAGAGGATGCAAGTGAAAGTAAACTAACATAAACTTGAGGGGTGTAGATGATACAACTATAAACTTATCCAAAATGCATTGCATTTCTTCCTTGAAATACAAGACAGTGTCGATCATTGCAGAGAACTTTCTAACCCTCTAACCCATTGTAGAGAGCTTCCCAAACCATCTTCTCCTATAGCATGATACTAGCCAAAAGCTAAGAAATCCCCATCCATCAACCATTAAATCATCACACAATAAGTGAGACCAAGGTTTGTTGTATTAGACTGAACTAGACGGTATGAGGCATACCGCACCATACCGATTCAGTATCGGAACGTGGTACGAGGGTGTACTGACACAGTAACAGGTTGGCACCGGTACGGGATCCAGTATCGAGATGATGAACCTTGGATGAGACATTTCCTGTTAGCTTTGCAAATCTGGTGCTTGGTCTTGACTTTCTTGTTGTATCGGATAAGTCTCTTGATGATCTCCTTTTTGCATGTAGAAGAGGGAGGATAATGCCACGAGGAATATCACACCCCTAGTTCACCTATAACAACAAGGATTGAATGAGCTTCAAACTTGACCTTAAGTCTAGAATTAGAGCATCTATGGAACCTCAAAGGGGGAATAAGTTATTCATATAATCAACATCTATAGGAGCACTGATTAGGGTTTGCCATTATCCACAACATTTTGAGAGGAGCCCTTCTCCCGTAACGACAAAACTAAACCGAAGAGGAGGTACCTGAGACATGGCTTAAAGAGGAATTAGGCATTGGGCTTGAATGGCCTGATTCCATGAAAAAGAGGTACATTCTCTCAAGCCAAACCCTAACTTCCCCTCTCTTAGCACCAAATAAATAATACCTGTAGGGAGTTCACCAACATAAGGGTAATTCGGTCCTAAAGGGCTCACATGACTATCACATGATTGAATCCTGTGAGCTCAGGTAAAAGGAGATGGATGGTAGGACCGCTTGAACCACTTACTAAACTTTAGGAATGAGATTGCAACTTTTTAAAAATCAAGGAGTACAGAGTGAAATTGGACCAAACTTGTAGGGTTGTTTAAGTAATTTTACCAAAATGTTTGTTTTTGAGATTCCTAGGTTGTATATAAGTCATCCCAAAATCAACACACTTTATTGTCCTGTATAGCTATCCATTAGGGATGACTTGATGCATATGCTAGGAGCTTCCAAAACTTTATAGATAGATATTTTAAACTATTTAGGTCACATCGAATGATTTAGATTTGCGTTTTTCAACTACAAACATTGAATTTGATGGTAGGTGCAAACCCCTTTCTTTACATCCCTGTGTAATATAACCACACCTATATTTACGTATATGTATAGATGTATATTGTAGGTGTGAGTGTATGAATGAATGCATGTATATATGCTAAAAAATAATATTCTTTTATCCAATACAAAGCAAGGTGAAAAATAATGCTTTGTTTCCATTATTACCTGTTATTCCAAGGAGTGCCATCTATGTCTCCGAGAAGAAGTTATCCTTGTGGATAATATCAAATTTAGGCAAGGAGAGATTATACAAACTACGTTTGTGTTCATCATTTTAGATAGGTTTTATATCTAGTCTATTTTGTGTAGGTATTTGCGTATATCAAGAGACATGCTGATGTAGTTTATATTTGAAATAAGTTTAGTTTTAGGTATATTTAGCATTACTTCCATTTTTCCTTTTAAAAACAGAAAACAAAATTCTATTTCTACTTTTTTTGTAAAATGTTTATTGTAGTCAAATATTTTATTTTTTTAAATAGAAGAAAATGAAAATAATAGAAAGATCAGCCCCTCTTCCAATGGCAAGCCTCAACAAACTTCATTGCCTTCCACAGCCACCTCCTTTGCCTCCGCTATTGTTGTCGTTTGTAGTGGTGGCGATGGTGGCAGCATTGGTGATAGTGGTGGTGATGATGAAGTGCGATGCATGGATCTAAATGGTTTAGTGAAAGGGTTTTGGATTCTAGTGTGGTAAAGAGGAGGTGAGGAGAGAGAAAAAAAAAGGAGAGAGTGAGGGTGGTGGTAGTAGTGGCTGCAGTGGTGATGGTAGAGAGGAGGGCAGTCATCTAAACTGCATGGATAGAGAGATTAGGTTCTAGGATTGGCTGAGAAGAGGAGGGGGAGGCTGGAGAGGAGGAAGGGGTAAAGGTGGTGGTGGTGGTGGTGTTGGTGGCAGCGACAGTAATAGAGAGGATGAGTGCGGGCATATGGGTGGTGTGGAGGAGGAATCAAAGAATTAGAGGAAGGGGGGCAAGGGGTTTGCTAACAAAACTAAGATCCTTGCTTTACAAAATATGTGAAATCAATATTGTTTCTTGTGTTTCCAAGAAACCATGATAATAATTTTTAAGAAATAAAATATTAGTACCAAACATGATTTTTACCTGTTTTTTCTAGTTGTTTAGAAATCAGAAAATGGGAAAAATGGTTGATGGCAAACTTGCCTTTGGCTATTTACACTGTTTTGGATTTTATTTTCACTTATTGTGCTGCTTTTGTATTAGGTTTGATGTTTTCTAGGAGACGCTCAGATTTTTAAATTTTTTATTATTCTTTTATTTAATTTCAGGCTGTTGTAGCTTTTTTCTAGCCCTTGTTTGAATAGGACTATCATGTAGGTACATGTGATGTGTGTTTGGTAACAAAGGAAGGCTAGATAAATTAAAATAATATTAAATAAATTAAAATAAATTTAAAAAATTAGAAATTAAAATGGGAGATAGATATTGGAGGTGGATAAGGTTGTTAAAGAGGGATATAGAGATTGAGGAGAAAATTTGTTTGTTGGAGAGGGGTTAGTTAGGATAGAGAGAAAAGAATTTGGAGTGTGAAAGATATATGAGATGTGGGATTGAATTAGTTGTCGGCCATGTTTTGATTTCGAAAATTGCCCATATTGATAAATGTCATATAATAAAATTTATCTTTAAACCATATTTCCTTCATGAGCAAATTTGACATTCCTAAAAGCACCCCCAATCAAGGTATGCTGAATCGGTACCGTCAGTCGTATCGGCCGGCTGACGGTACGGATCGATACGGTTTTGTATCGTACCGAATCGATGAAGGCAAGCGGACCTGAATCGGAAGAAAAAAAGAGAGAAATAGAGACAGAGAAAGAGGAAGAAAGAAAAGAGAGAGGGGAAGGAGCCGGCGGGGTCGCCGGAGGGCGCAGTCCACGCGCGCGGCGCCGCGGGTGTAAACAGGGGCGTCGCCCTGTTTCGCAAATTTTTTAAAAACCTAATTTCAAGTGAAGCCGACAAATAGTTTGCCAGCTTCACGATTTTTGTATTTTTTTAAAAAATTCTTAAGTCGGCAACTAGGTTACCGACTTCATAAGTTTAAACAAAAAAAATAAAAATCGAAACAGACGGTCGTCTGCTTCGAAAAGAAGAAAGGGTGGAGCCGCGGAGGGCTCCGCCCACTCGACCGCCCTCAGGCCGTCGGCGTCGGCTTCGGCTTGCCGGCCACCGGGGCCCTCGCGACGGAGGCGCTGTCCGTCCGGTAGGTCCCTCGCCCCCCTTCGAGCGCTCTCTCTCTTTCTCGCTCTCTTGAAAGCCCTATCGGGCGATACGGGGCTCGGAAGTCCTCCGGCGGCCGTAGCCGGCCACCGCCGGCCTCCGATGGCTCCCACCTCCCTCCCTCTCCTCCTCTTTCTCTCTTTTTCACTTTTCTTCTTTTTTCTTTCGTACTGCCCGTGTATCGAATTTACCGGCCGAATCGTGTCGGTTCCCCACCGGTCCGGTACGATACGGGGTGTACCAGCTGGTTCGGCACGTTATGGAAAACCTTGCCCCCAACACTTTTTTTAATATTAGCATAGATTGGTTCTTGCAAGTCCCATTTAGGTCTAGCATGGGTTGAACAAGTTTTCTATTTATAAAGGTTGCTTTGGATTGATTTCGATGGCTTTATGTATTGGGTTTCACTGTAGATATGATTTGCTAGTTTTACAAAGTCTTAAGAATATCTTATTTGCTTCTTTTATTATTTCCTTCCATTGACATGTCCTAGACTCCTAGTTAATTAACGAGTCCTGTTTTTCGAAGCAAATACCAAACAGATTATAGTTCTTTTCCCCTATATTAGGTATTCTAACTCTTCTGTCTTCTCTTCTCTACCTAGATTTCTCTCATCTCTCTATTCTTCTATCCCTCATATTCTCTTTTCTCCATATTTTACCCTCCGATTATTCTTTTGCTTGTTTTGTTATGAGGAGTAAAATGAGTCCAAATTAGATCTGAAAATTAACTTTGCAGTTTAACCCAGGTTCAACAATCCTATGTTGAGCTGCATCAAATGCAAAATGAGTGTCACCTAATTCCTGACAAGTTCTGTCAGGTTTGTTGTAGTAGTTCATACTTCATAATCATATATGCAAAGAACTAAAATTATGTTTAAAGGAAGTGATCAAGGATCTTTTTCTCTCATGAGCAACCAGTACTTATCTTTCTGGTCAATTCTTTTTGACTTAATTAATGTTTAGTTGCAAATGAGGTCATTTCATATCTTTTAATGAATATAATTTTTTATAATTATTAGAAATTTAGAATGCAGATCTTGTTTACAAGTTTCATTAAAGAAAATACCAAGTAATATGTTTTCCACGCACCTGTTTTTGTTACCATCTTCATAATGCTTTTATTGCCGCTCATCATGTGTTTCATGCTAATTTGTGAATTCCATGGGGTCCACATGTAATAAACCAATCATAGAAGTACCTCGGGTATGTTTCCCAATTTCTCATTATTTTAATATTAGGTTTCTGCTAGTATGCTAATTGAAGTTAAAGGCTTAGCTCCTAGCATGGTTGAATGATCGTGATCATGTAATTGGCAAATTTGCATGCATGATACAAATCTCTCTGGCAACAATATCCAGACTGATGCTTTCCAATGCTAACAATTATGTTTGTTTGGGGTTATCGTGTCTCTCTGGTAGATTTGTGTTTCATGATGCTTAAAGTAACATATGCATGTATCCATTGCAAAGCATTAAAAAGTCATAATACAACTTCAAACAAAGAAATCTTTGCCCATTTTATACTGACACAGCAATAATCCTTCCATGAAGAAATCTTTTAATACATAAAACTTATTGTGTCATAATGTTGGATAAATGTTTATTGACTTAGTTTTGACAAGTTGAGCCTGAGCTATGCCCAGCTTAAGCTCTGCTAAACTTGAGCTGCTCATGAACAGCTCATTTAAGAAATCTAGTGAGAGTCTAAGGTCCTTCAATGCTTTCACATATATTATTCGAAGTAATTATTGTCCTTATTTTTTCAATATTGTAGTTAAGATGCATACTTCTATATGTAAATGATATTACTTTAATAATTATAACATAGAAATCAAGGTTCGCGGATTCGGTACTGGAGCTCATGCCAGACGGCCGGCTGTATGGGTTGGTACAGGTCCGTACCGTACCGGACTGGTGCGAATCAAAATAAGGAAGGAAGGGAATCGGGAGGAGGAAAAGAAGAAGAGAGAGAAATAGAGAGAGAGGGAGGAAGAAGAAAAGGAGGGAGGGGAAGGAGTCGGAGGAGCTGTTGGACTGCCTTCGACTGGCCGCCGTGGTCGCCGGATGGCGCTTACGCGCGCAGCGCTGCGGATGTGAAATAAGGGCGACATCCTTGTTCACGGGGTCTTTTAAAAAATTAGAACTTGAGTGAAGCCGGCAAACCATTTGCCGGCTTCACTGTTTTACTTTTTAAAAAAAATTCAAAAAATGAAGCCGGCAATCCGATTGCCGTCTTCACTATTTTTAATTTTTTTTAAACCTCTTAAATAGTGAAGCTGGCAAATGCTTTGCTGGCTTCACTGTTCATCTCCATTTTTAAAAAAGGGTCGATGCGTGAACAGGGACGACAGCCGCAACTCTACCCGCATAGTTTCCATCGTCCGTTGGCCACGGCGGCCGTCCGAAAACCTCCGACGGCCCCTCCGCCGTCCTGTCCTCCCTCCGGTGAGTCACTCCCCCTTCTCTCTCTTTCTCTCTCGTTTAACAGTTTTATCGGACGAACCGAGCCGCAGAGGTTTCCGCGGCCCTTCGGTGGCCGCAGCGGGCCACCGCCGGTCTCCGGCGGCATCCTCCTCTCTCCCTCTCCTTCTCTCTCTCTCTCCCCCTCTCTTTGCCTCTCTCCCTCGGCTCCTGTGTGTGCCGCTTTCCAAGCTGGAACCGACGGGGAACCGTTCCGGTTGGAACGGTTCCCCGTCGGTTCAGCTCGGCACGCCCCAAACTGCTCGGTTCGGGATGGTTCTGAAAATCGTGATATAAATAGTTTTTCATTAATAATAACTAAATATTTTATATATTAATTTATTCATCTATTTCAATTTTAATCAAGCCAATCTCAGTAAGGCCAAACCCAGCTCTAGGTTTTCTTGTTTACTAACGAAGCAAGTCAAATTTGAGCAAATTCATGCTGAACATGACCTGCTCACAAGCAGCTTACTTGTTTGACAGCCTTATTTTTGACCCCGGTTTGGAGCATGCTAAACGCACAATATTTCTTACCATTATCTGCAACCAGCTGCTAAAGCTAGCTGGATACGTTTAGGATGTAAATTCTGTTTCTTTGGTATAATGATTTTTCTCTCTTGCTCTTAAGGAATTAGCGACTTTTTTGTCCTTCCAAACCTTTACCTTCATGACATACAAGTCCTAGTGGTACAGCATCACTTATAATTAT
>KE506246.1:100627-120010 GCA_000441515.1 Elaeis oleifera
TTCTTTTCTTTTCTTCTTCCCACGGTTTGGGCTGAAACAGGGGACCATATGGTCCTCTCCTTTGCTTGGCCGACCAAGGGCCGCAGCCGGCATGGCGGTGGCCGGCAACAAGGGCCGACGATCCCATGGCCTGGAGGGACCAAATCGGTGGTCGGCGGTGACCACCGGCATCGAAAAATCGAAGAAAAACGGGCAAAAATAGAGGTTCTTCCGCAACAAAATCCGGCGACTCCGGTCGCCGACGAGCGTGCACACCGGCACGGGAAGGAAAGGGGAGAAGAGAGGAAGGAGGAGGCTCACCTTCGACGCCGGCGAGGCTTCCGACGAGAAACTGGGACGGACACAGTAAGGGTATCCGCAGCACTTCCCGACGATCGCCGCCGATTGACCCGAGATTCTTCGATGAGAGGGAGAGAGGAGGGTTCTCCTCCTTAAATAGAGCCGGAGGGGCTCTTTCCGACTCCGATTGGGAGCCGGTGAGAGGAGGAAGAAGACTCCCTTCGGGAGTCTTCCCCCTGTTTTCTCTTTTTTTTTCGTTTGGGCTTTGTGGGCTGGGATTCGTTCCTCGGGCCGGGCCATCACAGGCTGACTATCTTTAGCTTAAAAAATCAGAAATTTTTAGTATAATTATGGACAAAAATCAGGTCAGCATCAGACCCAAGATATGTGATTCTGGCATATCTGGACTGGAGTTATAGCCACTTTCATTCTTCTATAGACCACAATCTTGGCATCTCATCAATCCAGAGTAGCAAGTGGTGGATTTATTCCCTGCAGTATTTTTAATTCTCAAGTTAGAGCTGAATTCTTTCCCAGGTCTAAAATAACAACCAAGCCCGACTGAAAGAAAGTGGGGGATGAGGAAGAGCCTAAACTCTAAACTTTGTTCTAAACCTTTTCCCTCCTTTTGTCCTTATTCAGTGTTGCTGCGACACAAGACTAAGTATATGGCGCAGCAAAAGGAGATTCTAAGGATACATAAAATATTTCAAAACATATAAATATATGGTATAAAAGATAACATTAAGTGATATTATTTGTTAAGGTCCTTGCAATCTGTGTTTTCTTGTCCAAACTTCTTAATGTTTTGAGGATTTTAGAAAGTAACTTTTTGCTAAGTTACTTTACTACCTATGTTTTAATCAGCCTTTAACAAAGAACAAAAACACACTCTTTACATTATTATAATGGCCGAACTCATTGTTGGAGTCCAACTGTACCAATTTTTAAAAGCTACAACTAAATAACTGATAAGCATCCAAGTTCATAATGCATATTTGATTTAAATATACATCATGGATCTAGGAGATGGATGCGGACGTCTATGTATATAAACAATATTCATGGTCTAGAAAACTATTCTTGTATGATCATTCTCAATGAGTTCCTTTTTGACATGATTTTTTCCAACCATAATTCATAAAGAAGCTTTAATTACAATCAAATTTCTACAACCAACCAGAGTTAGTATATACTTAACACCTCTTAGAAGAGGAGCCCATATTTTTCTCTCTTTGTTGTTAGCTTCCTGTTACCCACTAAATTGTTATTAAAACTTTCCATTCCCCCTTCTCCACTTGTCATGTACAATCATCATTTTGTGGTAGCAAATTTGTCTCTCCATCCAAATAGATCTCCACATATTTCCTTGTTTAAGTTCTATAGATTTTCTTTGGATGTCTATTTTGTTTCTATATCTATTAATATCCAGGTCCCTTGTGTGATTAGTTCTGTCGTGTTTAAATATCTGCTATAGTTCAAAATTCATGTTAGGGGATACTGTATTTATTCTTAACATAACATGCTTGCTTCTGTTCAAGAAGGCATGATAACCTTTTAATGAGCCTGTTTGCCAGTGCAGGAGATGAAATGCCAGTGTGACGATAAAAGGTATGGAATTGATTCAATTTACCAATAATGTTTCTCCTACAATAGAAAGGACACTATTAAGTTGGTATATCTTTTGCAGAGATTTGTATAAGTTCATGCTAGCAGCACAAAGAGAAAAGGAAGGTCAAAAAATGCCAAAGGTGAAAGTTTTCTCCACAGCAGTTGCAAGCAGCTCAAGAAGATTATCAAGAAGAGGCAACCCTTTTGTTTTCGCTTAAAATCGTTAAAGCAAGGGCAATCCCGAAGTCTTTTGACACAGGCTGCCCGTCACCATGCTGCACAGGTTGTTTTGACTTTCAAATGCTAAAAATATCTTGTGCCTGAAAGGGAACTGATGTAGCATTTTTCCTGATTTTTCTGTTGTGAATCAGTTAAATTCTTTAGGAAAGGAGTAAAGTCTCTTGAGGTGGTTGAGCCACATGTCAAAGCAATAGCCGAACAACAGCATATTGATTATCAGTTCAGTGGACTTGAGGATGACATAGAGGACGACGACGACGACGATGATGATGGGGATGAAAATAGTTATGATGGCAATGAATATAGGGAGTTGAGTTTTGACTATGGACAAAATAATCATGGTCAAGGTCATGTTTCTGTATATAGAAACTCAATGGAGGTGAGAAGATACCTGGTTAATCCTGGTTATTTCACCAATGCATGTATCTGCTTTCTTAGTGTTTATTTTTATTTTAATCTACTCCAAACCTTGCATGACTGACTTGAGCTAGACAGTCTTTGCTTATATGTGTGTGTGTGTGTGTGTGTGCACGTGCATGTGCATTTGTGTTTGTTTACATTATGTATAGGCTTTTTTTGAGAGAGGGCGCGCATGCCGTGCGCACATGTGTGCGTGCACACAGAGAGAGAGAGAGAGAGAGAGTCCAATTTGTGTTAGTGCAAGATGCATGATAAGTTGTATGTTTATGAACCACACCATTAGTTGTGATTACAACCTGTAATTTGCCTGAAAACCAAAATCAAATGTTTTAGAGACTTGCTGTTCGTATGTCAACTGGAACCAAAATCGATTATGATTATTCTGATAGAACTAATGTGTCAAGATGCATGATAATCCACACAAATGAAGAACATACACCATGAGTCATGATCTAAACATCTTGAAAGGCAGGCACCATAATCCAGTGAATTTGTTTGCTTCTAAACAATAAAGTAGATCATAATTTTACTGTTAAAGTTGTGCATCTTAAAATATTTATACTTTTGTTGTTTCACATTTGAAATTGTCTAAGTTATTATTAGCAAAGTAGATTATTAATTTAGAAGACCTTATTGGCTGGAAATAAATGAGAAATAGCATTCATTACCTGAAACATGCACCATAAAACTGAAACAAGCTCTTGCTAGCTGTACTTTTTAATGACTGGGGCACATGTAATATGACACAACTGTTAGCAGTTATGCCCCTGAAAATATTCAATGAGACATGATCTACTCTTTGAGCTAATTATGACAAGGACATATCCAAAGTAATATTCTTTTGCTAGTTCTTGCATTCAGGACCTTTTCCTTGAATTGGACACAAACTAAAATTGCATGGCATATAATTTGGTTGACTTTTTCTCATCATGCCTCATGAAGAAGCAATTTAAAGAATGAGTATATTACCCTACATATTGATTAAATTAGTAATGATTGGGCAGTAAAGAGGGAAAATCAGCTTAAGGCAGGCATAGCTGAGATAATTATAATAGGTTACTTGAGGTAAGTGTGGGTGGTGTTAAGTTGCAAATAAGTTAGACAAGCTTGTTAATAGCAACAATAGTTTATGAAGTGAGGGAAATAATTCGAGATTATTTATTTTATATATAGTGTAGGCTGGATTTGCTACCCTGGTGGAAAGTGCAGCTTTAGCCTAACAGGCTTCTGAAAGAGGGAATATCAACACAAGACAGGGATAATGAGATAGTTAACATTAGGTTACTTGAGGTAAATCTGGGTGGTGTTGAGCTGTAAGTTAGATAGGCTTGATAATAGAAATAATAGTTAATAAAGTGCAGGAAATAATTTAGATTATTTTTGTATATGCAGAGTTGGCTGGAACTGTAGTCCTGCTGGAGAGTGCAGCTTTAGTCTAACAGGTTTTCAAAAGAGGGGGGAAAGACCACGCAAGACTTGTGTGGAAGTGTAGAAAGAGCACCTCTTATTTCAAATGACTTGGCCTTGGTTCAATATCTAAGATATAGTAATGGTATTTAGCCTTTGCTTATTGAATAAGGATAATTGATACCTTATTGCATTATAGCAAAATGGAGGAATGAATAGATAAATTATAAAGAACTTACATTAGTGTGCTTTTTGTTGAAGATATTGAATGCTAATTTGCTCGAGTAATTGAAACTTGATTTTGGTGAGAGCATAACTTCAGTCATTTGCAAGAGAATTAAAATTATAGGGCAGACACTAGTTTATGTTCCTATCTATTTGGTGATAGAAATTACTAGCAAGCTTATAGGCATACTCGAGGTTCACTGAACCGGTGCTAGAGGTCGTACTTGCCAGTGACCGGTTCGGTATGGTATGGGTCAATACCATGCTGATCCGGGGCATACCAAAAACAAGAAGAGGGGGCAGGAGAGGGAGAAAAATGAGAGAGGAAGAGGGAGAGGGATGGAGGAAGGGGGAGGGCTGAGGGCTAAACCCTAGCTTTAACCCTGGCAGCAAGGGAGAGAGGGAGGGAGGGAGGGAGGTGGGGGAGGGTCCTAACTCTAACCCTAGCACAGACACACACACACACACACACACAGAGAGAGAGAGAGAGAGAGAGAGGAACTTTCCAGTGGCAGCTGAGAGGTAGAGAGCAATGTCTAGCATGGTGCTCTCTGACCATAACAAATGGCAGGGGAGGGGGGGGGGGTGCTCTCTCAAACCATCATGATAGCAGGGTGTATGGGTGTTTAAAACTGAACCGGCAAGCAGGCGGGGGGTGGGGGAGAGGTTTTATAACTGAACGGACCTGACATGCTGAATCATTTCGACTTTGCATGGGTTCAGTCTATCGGCTTGGCAATCATTGAGCGTACTTCAACGAACTTTCATGTCTTTGTCTTAAAGAGGAAAAGTACCTAATTTAGGCTATCGATCCTAGGAACAATGATGTTGGACATATTTAGGGTTGAAAATTAACTAAAACTGTGTGCCTTTATCACTTGGTATGGGAAGGTGGTTTACGCATGGGAAGAGCAAAGGGAAAGGAGAGGGATGGAGGGATGAAGGGACCAAACTATTAAAGTATTTTGTTATTTAATTATCTTACTTGTTAAGATTTGGTCCCCAATGGGAGACTCCTGTTCTAGCTTTTTTCCTTATTATTTTTTTATGATGTCTTTAAAAGCCAGTTTCAATATTTATATAAAGTGTCAATAGCAAGTTGTGTATTAGGCATTTGACCTTTTAAGCAGAACATGTCAATGCTAAATTAAATTAGTTACACTTACCTTTCCCATCTACTATTTATCAGATACCTTCTTTGTTTCCTTGACAACAATTTCCAGGTCATAGCCTTAGATTCTATGATTGGCTCCCAATTTCTTACTTCCATGCTCTATTCTGGTTATATTTCTCAATTGATGGCAATGTTCTTGAAATTGGTCATTTCTTTAATTAGGTATGTTCATATTGATATTTGTCATTTATATTTTCTTTAATTATGTCCATGTGTATCATTATTTCTGTTTCGACACTTTTGAATGTTTAAATACTATAACCACTAAGAACTCATTTCTTATTATGGTTGGTGATTGATAACAGATGCATCTATTCACACTCATCTCTCTCTTTCTGTAGAATCTAATGCTATTGTTCTTCACATTCAGTTAGATAAACTGGACCAAACAAATGCCCAACATCAACCACTGAGACTGCACAGGTGAACCTTGGTAGATCCTTTCAATGCAAAGTTGATTGATTCATACGATTATCTTTGTCTGCATTAATTGACATATGTCTATACCCTAAAAGCAGACTGGCATGGTCTTCTTTAACACATCCCACCTTCTAATTGGAGGAGATTCTGGTAGTCTTCTTGTATAAACCATCTGATATTAATTTCATTTTAGTCATACTTTTTAGACTCTTCCCTGAAACTGGTATGTATAGTATATGCAAGTACACTGCTGCAGTTTAATTGTAAGAGGCTGCTTTGGTATCTATTAGTACAAGTGAACATCATCTCCGATTAAAGAGACACTCAAGTCTCATTTTCATTTAATGTACTTTTTACTCAAAAGTACTCTTGAACTTCATCTTGAAAGATTAAGGTTGTAATCGCATACTTTTGATACCTAAATATGTAATTTGGGTTGGCAATCTGGATGGGACAAGTTGAGCTTGGTTTAGGTCAGACTTTGGTTGCATTCAAAAATGCTTAGCTTGGATGAAAAATGGGTTTTGACAAGACTGAGAAGAAAAGAACCCATATCCCTAGGTTTTGAGTATTGATCCTTACTAGCGGGTATAGTGCTTGCCGTACCATCCAGGTATGATACCTATATGGTATAGGCATGATAATAATGTGTCAACTCCAATAGCATACCATGTGTTTCACAATTCGCAAGGGGATATTGAACCCTATTGACCTATACCATAAGGTGCTGTTTGATATATCTCTCGTGATGTGATCATTGGGATGATGTGATCACTAGGGTGATGTGAGTACTGAGATGATATGCAAATATTGGGGTGATGTGTGATCATCATGTTTGCTATATCACTAGAATATCACTGGGAATAGAACTTCACTGTATTTGGTATATCACCAAGTAGTGATGGTGATAATGTATAAAATACCATAAATAGCCTTATACATTAATATGTAATAATTACTCTGCAACTTAATTAAATATTCTTCATTCACAACTCCTCACAAAAACATATACTATTAGTAATAATAATAATAATATTATTATTATTATTATTATAGTATCTATTTTGATTAGGCTATTAAAATGATATTATGATAATATTATAGATAATCGGGCTTGGCTAAGCTTAGCCAATTTTGACCATCAATATGGAAGCTGCCCGTTAGGAATGATTTAGCCCATCAAAATAAATGAGGAAAAGAAAAGCATGAAGGGTTTAGCATGATCCATCCATGCCAATTAACCATATCTGCCTATAGAAATAAATAAGCATCCAACAAACAATAAAAGGCATCTATACCATTTAACTCAACCTATCAATAAAAATAAAATAGGCATATAGTAGATAGGCATCTACAGAAAGAAACAAAGAGGATTTTTTTCTCCTTAATTTACTGATTAGGGACATTTTTGTCCTAAAATAACTTTAGTGCATCACCAATATCCGGTGATGTGCTATCACCTGAGGTATGTATAGTGATAGCATCACTGTACAATACAGTGATGCTATCACCGAATTTATCACTGTATCCTTCATCATTGGATGGGATTTTGCAACACCAAACAAGATGGTCACATCACCTAACTCATATCACTGGGGTGATGTGAAATATCATCTCCTACCAAATAACACCTAAGGTATTGGTCCAGGGTCTGAAACTATGATATAACTCCACCACATCTAACTTGCTTAGGTTTGATCAAGGACACTACATTTCTTAATTAATATTTTTGTTATTTAAATTTTAAAATAGTCAAGTTTCATAACTTCATTTTTAATATAGGCAAATGCACGCAAGTAGGGACAAACATTGCCACCAGATTTGACCTGTCATCATTTTGTTGACTTATGATGGAAGATTATCAACCATCATGAGCTTATAATTTGAACATGCAACTAGAATTCAAAAAACATTGCTTGTAGAGGAAAATATAAAATGCCTCTGAGTTACATGTTGACTGGTAACAATTGCTGGTTCCAAAATCTTCTGGGTTAACTCATGTTTGTTCGGATGTTGTCAAAGTTCTGCACTACACTGACCCTGAAAGTCTGACATTTCTTCTGGTTTAGGGAACTCCTTGGAAAATTATACATGATAATTAAAATACTCCATTATTTCCATTCTCTTGTAGGATTTAAAATTCTTTAATAACAATAAAACTGATTATTTAGAGACATACCATCATATTTAGCTTATTTCTGTAATTTAAGTCTGTTTATACTTATTATTACATAAGAAATTTCAGTATACTCTGTTGTTTTATGGATTTAGCAAATTAAGTGATTAATCTAGCATTTGTTTCCTCTTTTGAGATTTATGCCCTATTTCTTTTGCAGGAAAATGTAGACCACGGCCAAGCAGAAACTCCATTCAGTAGGGGGCCTAGGGTTGTTAGCTTATCGGCACCACTTTTAGCTGATAAAAAGTTCGAACCCTCAGAAAGGATAGAACAAATGCATCCTTCATCAACAAGGAAATTTCATACTTATGTTCTGCCTACACCAACCGATGTGAAAAGCTCAGATTTAACAGGGTCTGGTACTTCTGTTTCTGCACCTCCGCTGGAAAGAAAGGTTGGCGGGCCGACACAGTTGTGGCATTCATCACCATTGCAGCCAAACATGCTTGTGAAAGAATTCAGGGATGATGAACTGTCAAGCCCTACCAGATTGCCTAAAGAACAGTTGGTACTTCAAGAAAGCAGCGCTAATAGCGGCCCTATCAGAATGCACCTCCTTGAATGAAGGCTATCTTTGCCACAGGTAAATCTACTCAATGCTTTGGACTCTAAAAAGATAAAGAGACAAGCTTACTCGGGTCCATTGACGAGTCAAGCATGGCCAGGCAAGCCCACATGTTCAGCAACTTCCATGTCGTCAGTGGATTATCATCTTGCAGCTTCTGCAAGGCCAGCACATATTCCCATGCCTCAGCCATCGACATCACAAAACATGTCCCGTAGTGCCTCACCACCTATAGCATCACCAAGAATTAATGAGCTTCACGAGCTTCCAAGACCTCCAAACAGTTCAGTGAAATCTACAAGCCCGTCTGGTTTAATTGGTCATTCAGCTCCTTTGGTGTGCAGAGGTCAAGAGCCTACAACATGCAAAATTCCACTAAATGCATCACTTACAGCATCACCACTACCAACGCCACCTGGGGTTATGGCTCGTAGTTTTTCTATACCATCCAGTAGTCAAGGAACACCAACACCAACAGTTGCTAAGATGTTGGAGGCTCCTCAAAATCAGAGCAGAACTACAGATGTATCTTCACCTCCTTTGAGACCAATATCTTTGATGAACATAGAGTCCACATCAACAATTTCAGAATCAGCAGCTGAGGCCACAAAAGCAAAGGTATATTAAATAACAAATGTGATAATATGCTATCATTTTAGGGATATGTAATTTGTTTGCTGATTTTTTTATGTAGCAGTAGCTCACTAGAAGGACTGCTTTCTAAGGTCTCTTTTGTGATCTTATCTTACTATAAACCCTGCAAATGGTTGGATATAATTTTCTTTTGTTGAAGTATCAATCTCTTTAAAAGTGGGTTTAGTTCTTTGATCTGATCTTAAAGTAGTTGGGTTTGAAGTTTACTTTTGCATTTGATTACCAATATAATAATATTAAAAATGACATACTGACAGCATTCATAGATAGGGACTTATATTTAAAGTTTAGTGGTAGTTGTCCCTATTTCATTTCTATCTCCTTGGTTCATATTAATGTTTTGTAGGTTACATATTTACCAATGGATAATGCCAACCAGATCTGCAAGTGCTTTTGGTAGGGAATTACCCCTCCATTAAGGAGCCTCAGATAAAACAGGGATTCTGAATCTCTGATTCCATAGAGAGCCACTTAATTGTAAAGGAATCTTTGGAGGCTTCAGCCTAGTTGCCATAATACATATTCAAATACAATATTAAGATGTTTATGTTTTGAAAGCATGATCATTTCCTGTCCAAAATATGCTTTCCTTGATGTAGCTTTGTATTACCATGATCTAAATAATGGCTTTAAGATGTTGTTAGATAACGGTGGTGACAGTTATATATTTAACACCATCAATTTTCACAATGCTTAATAAAATTTCATATTAAATTTTAATGTAAAGTGTGTCTATATATATATATATATATATGATTTGAACATCGTATTTTCATTGTTATTAGCTGTTTTATAGCTAATAATGGCTATTGACATTTGAAATCCTGCCATTAAGCTTGCTCTACAATATTTGAATTTCCTGTATCCTGAAATCAAATGTTTTAGAACTTAAGCTAGATATAGTTCAAGTGGTCATAAATTTATGGCCGGTTGAGCTAGGTATAAAAAATTCATGGTGAGCCATATAAATCAAGAATGTGCTGTATTTATTTTGATGTACACATCTTGAAATACATATGGTATTGATCGGTTCTCTAAAATTGATTGCAATGATTTAATATCCAAATAAAGGTCCAGACATGAATTCCAGCAGTAAAATTTATTACTTCTATGTCAGTTGCAGAAATCTGCACATGTGGGAGCCTTGTGTTTTGAGGTGATTTCTTGAGTCTTAGGTTGAACTTTATTAAAAGAAGTGAAAGACAGGCAGATGGAGAGAGGAAAAACAGAAGTTTATTATTTTGATAACATATTATGACACTCTCTTTAATTTTCAAACCTTGAATAAATTCTAAACCACGATCTACCAACTTCCAATGGAATTAGACAAGTAGAAGAATGAGAGAGAAGTTTTTTTTAGCAAAGCCAATTGACTTATTTTTCCACATACTTTCCTTTCTTTCTTATTCCCATTCATTTTCCTTTGTCACTTTTTCTATCCCACTTTCATTTCTTCTCCTTCTCCCTGTTTCTTTGCTCTTCTTGTCTTGGCTACAACTCATATCTTCGACCACTTTAGCTGCATGACACTACCTCGTGCCTTATAATAAAGGTTGGTAGTCCCTAAGAGACTGCTGAACTTCTAATA
This sequence comes from Elaeis oleifera, assembly GCA_000441515.1. Lineage (NCBI taxonomy): Eukaryota > Viridiplantae > Streptophyta > Magnoliopsida > Arecales > Arecaceae > Elaeis > Elaeis oleifera. The sequence continues at coordinate 111,390 of KE506246.1, forward strand.
ATGCTTTATATAAGTTGCAGTTAGGGCTATCAACAAGTGAGCTGTTCTTGTGTGACATGCTTTTTGCTTGAATTTTCGTTTGGTATTTGCTCATTTAACTGATGAACAAGCCAAGCCAGTTTTTCAATCCTAAAATATAAACAGGCCAAACACAAGCTTGGTTTAGCTCACTTTATGTTCAGCTTGATATAAATTAACCAACAAACAAATAAATCAAATATATTTATCAACAACTATTTTATTTAATATTTAATAAACACATAAATATGTAGTGGATTTTTCTTGACTTTTGCATTATGGCTGGAATTAAAGGCCAAAGGTCATGCAGAGTGAAGGCCCAGCCCTAATCATCACCACCTCAAAATTCAAGCAGATTGACTCCTCTTTGTCGACTCTCAGCCTCTTCTTCCTTCACTAATGTCCCTGATGAGTTCACACTTGTTCAGTAATACACTCTAAAACTATTAGTTGCCAACTACTGTACTCATGCTTTTCACTTTTTGCATACCCATGTGCCATGCACTGCAATCTTGATGAATAACAGCAGCCCCTTGGCATCCACTATTAGCTGTCATCCTTCCTCTGCTCTAGTCAGACCCAAATCTCAAGGTCTGGTACATACTGCCCTTGCTGCCTCTAGCTGTGATCCCTCAATTTTCTTTCCCCAACCTTGTGTCCAACACAGTTTTATCCCTGTCCATCATCTGTCTGCTCCTTGTAGACCTTAAACCCAATCCTAGCCTTAAGCTTACAATGACCAGCCTGATTAAGCTGAGCTTGGGTTAGATGAAAGTTGAGCTTGAGCTTGGTTTTTCCTGCTTATGTTGAGCTCAAGCTGAGCATGTGACTGTCAAGCAAAACTCAAGCTGGCCCTAGCTTTCTCGCAGTTGTCTAATTTACAGCCCAAATTGTGGTTTCCCACAACTTAAAATTGGAGAGGGAGGCTCGAAATTAGCAAGTATCAATCTAACTGAAAGTTATAAGTGTCTGGAAACAGCAAATAAATACAACAAGACCCTCTAGGCTTACAAAGGACAGAAGACAAGCCAAATATTGGGTTAAACTGCCTTCAACCTAATTTCACGATCCTTCTCTCAGATCGCAACATATATGGAGCAAATTTCTAAATATCTGGATGTTTCTAGACTGCTTATAACATTTTAGGACTAGCTAATGCATGTACATGAAATCCTCAAAACATTTATTTTATTTTTACAAAATGATGTATGCTATGATGTATAGTTTGTATCCTAAAGTTGAATTGTTCATGTTAATTGCATTGGTAAGTTTGGAGCTTCATTCTTTCCCCCAAAATATTCTATTTTACTGTTCTTCATCATCCTCACTCTATTAATTATATATAAATAAGTAAAAATAGAGAGAGAAGAGCTACATGGTGTGGCTGCGGAGAAACAATTATTTCTCCATATATGTGAATCGTGATTGATGCCTACAAGATTGTGAACTGATAGGGCATATGTCGTTTATCTTTTACCTAGCATATAAGCTAATAACATAGAACTGATTTTGATATACATTTATGGCCAAAAATATTTTCTTTTGCAGTTTTTAGTTTTCTAGTCTTTAATGCAAATCATATACCTTTGCAGGAGCTTCATCTAGTCTTTCTTACAAATACTAGGGAAAAAAAACATACTGTTCAAATAATTTGTGCAATCTTAGGCTTTCAGTATATGCTCATAGTCTGAACTTTCATCCAAAACTATGAAACTAAAACCAAAAGATTTGTATTTCACTCTGAAACAATCTTAGATCAGATCTCCTTATGGAGTTATGGTGATTTATGGAACCATGTTCACTGTCAGTATGAGTTAACTATGCTGATATTTAGTCATTTCTTCCTGTATGGAAGTTTTTAAGCATTTTCTCTAGTCTAAACTTGGATTCTGCAAGTTTTAATAGATTAGAAAGCATTGCAACATTATGCCTAAAAGAAATGAGAAAATTATAGTTTTTGACAGAAGGATGGTTATCCTAAAACTCATACCTTATAAGCATTTAGTTTGTGTGGTATTAGATTACCCTCAAATTTATGTTTTATTCCTCTAACATTGATTTTTGTAAATGTGTTTTTGACTATATCAACACAACTCGTGAAATGATATCAACTAGTTCGAAAAATATAATATTATCTGAATGCGCCTAATTTATCTTCATGATTTGGTTTATTTTGATAATCTTTATTTTTCCTGATTTTGATTGATTACTTTATTCAAGCAAAACTTTTGAAACTAAATCCAAAACCATAAACCATTGAAACTGTGGAACGAAAGCTTATGGCCCAGCTCAAATCCCAAACTAGACCAATTTTTTAAACTCTGCTCGCTCTACCTACCAGTCTACAGGCATGCACATGATTTGTGCATCTCTCATGAGTAGGACCTCATTTAGTTGTTGTTACAAGTCACATTATTGAATATTTTTTTTTTCATTTTTCTTTAGTTGGTCTAGATTGTTATTTTAGTCCTGCTATGTCCTTTGTGGCTAAAATTTTGTGCTTTGGGAACTATAAGCACCCTTCTAGGCTTGTTACTATTGTCTCCAATGCCCTCTCAATTTCTTTTCTCCTCCTACTAATATTTTCTCTCAAGGCCAACCTATTTGGAGTTTTGATATTTGTGGCTAGACTGTAAACAAGTCAGATTCGAGTCTGATCCATGCTGTATCCACATCCAAACCCAATAAGTAAAAAGAGTTCGGATTTGGATTCAGATACATCAAAATGAGTAAAGCTCTGAACTTGCATCCAAATTCAATTAGTTATCAGGTTTGAGTTTGCATTCAAGCTTTTTTGAGTTTTAATTTAGCACATGATTTTAATGATCAACTAACCAAGGTTTAACAATTTCTAAAACTAAACGACTGTTATCACAATAGTTTGTGGCAGATTGCTAAAGGAAAGAATCATGATCTGGGAAGTGAGTGATTGGTTTTAAGAAAAATCCAATCACTTTTGAAACAGATTTAAATTTTATTTATGTTCAGTTGGATTGAAACATAATCAAAATCTAACTGTTGTTTGGGATTTTGGAGCTAAAATAGCAACAAGTGAGAGAGTGTGCATGAGAAAAGGAATAAATCCAAATATGAATAAAAGGAATTAAAACAAATCCTCTAGTCAATTTTCTTTATATTTTCTCATTTACATATGCTACATATATACTTTGTTTTCCGGTATTCAAGTTATTGGTTTTTTGGATTTGAAGATAGCTACATCCAAGTTCAATCTAATAAGAAACTCGATCCTATATGTGGAATCCAAATTTGATCCAATAAGGTTATGAAAAACTTAAGTTGGATCTATACCGGATTATTTTAAAAAATTGGGTCAAGTTATTACGTTTTCGGGTATCATTTACACCCTTATCTATGGCCTTATTGCCCATTGCTTTAATTAGTAGTCTTTATCTTTTTAGTAATGAATCTAATTGACGTGTCTTTTCTGCAGAGTGGCATATGCGGAAGGTGTTAGATTGAGACAAATCCCTCGAAAAACATTCCCACTTTTCCAAAGATTTTGTTACCATTATAATGTATGTTGGAAACACTTGCCCATCCAAGAATGGTTTTGAAGAATCTAAGAATGAAAGAGGATTAAAAGTCATGTTTGGACCACTAATGTCCAGCTGGATAATGTAGAGTATTCATGGGCTCAAGTATAAATAAAATGAGAAATATCCAGTGGGCCTCTACTTATTCAGAGGCTTTTTCTTGTTGCCTCAGGTATAAGCTAATGATTGTTTCAGTTTCAACGTTAACCAGACTTGTTAAGGTCCACTAACAGGTTGGCCAAGAAAAATTATTGCATCCTTGAAGTAAACTTAATTGTTTGCATCAAACTGGATAAACTCAATTTTAAAGTGGTCAGCATGTGGATTCCTCTTTCTTGTTTGTATCTTGCTCGAGAAATCTGAATCCATGTGCTTCTGCATCAGCATATGCCCAGGAGATTAATATATTAGCAGATGTTGTATCTGGTTGAGATAACCAAACCAATTATTCTGTTGCTCAGTATCATTGGATTGTTTCATATAATTAACATTGGTATCTTCCTGGGGATTGGACCATTTGTTTGGTATGGTGCATGACCACAATGTAAACTTATTTGCAAGGTTCTACAGACAGCAGCAGTATGCAAGCCTCCTAGGTACCACATTAGCATTTAGGTGATATATGTGTAACTAGGTGACTACTTCAGTGGAAGAGGAGGTAGAGGAGAGAAAACTTGGAGGGCAAGGAGGATGTGGAAGAATAGGGTGACATCACAGGGAGATATGAGGTAATATACAGCACCTGACACCCATATCTTTGCCCAGGCTTCATATATGGGCTGCCTAGGCTGATGCAGGTGCCTGGGCAATCATTTTGTGGTCCGATCATATGTCAGTCACTGGGGCTTACTGCAGGGTGATGTGACCACATCCACTGCCTTCTTGGATGGGTGTCTTCCTGAACCTGCTCAATTGGATCATCAAGTTAGACAAAATAACTTCCCATAACACTTAAAATGGTATGAATTCTGTTTTATGTGTGAACTGTAAAATGCTTCCTTGCTAATCATTGCAGAAAGAAGGTTTTCTAAATAAAATCATAGATGTTAGGACTTTGAGAGGGTGGATTTGCTGTGCTGTAATGATAAAGTTGTTCCATTGTGACCTGGATGTCACATGTTTGAAATACAGAAAGTCTCTCTGCATGCAGGGTTAAGGCTACCTATATCTGACCCTCCACCGAGACTCCATAGTGGTGGGAAACTCGTGCATTGGGATGCCTAGTTCTAAGATGGCAGGACTTTAATTCATCTTATAAGTTCAGTGGAATAATAATTTTCATTTAGTATTTTCAGTTGATATGTCATTTCATTTTGTTGATAGGATGTTGACTCAATTAATATGCAGCCAAATCCTAAAACTCTTTCTCTAGTCGTGGATCTGAAAGTTAGACCAAATTCTCAAACCAGGAAACGTAAGAGTCTTGCAGAACTATGAATTCAACTGAAGGTGTAGTTTATGGATATATTTTAATAAATCAGAACCGTCTTAGATCCAATCATAAGACATGAAGTTTGTTGAGTCTTAGGTCCAATCTTCAATTAGGTAGGCTAACACTTAGGCAATGCTAGGCATATCCTTATTGTATGAAAGGTAATATGAGAAGGAAGAGTTAGCTTTTTCACTCCGTGAGCAAAATTGATCAATATCTAACTCTTAATATATATCTGGCAGCCAAACTTAAAACTCTTGTGATTGTTTGAATTGGGTCTGGATCCCAATCTCAGTATTGTTGTATCTGGTAGATTGTGTCAGACCTTCACATACTTTATTGAAGATCTGGTTCTCTCCCAGTTCGCTATTTCTTGAACTTCTAAAGATACTAATTGGTTTAGTAGGATCAGAAAATTTGAGCCCATATTGTATGTAATGCAAAATTATAACCCATGTTCAAATATTCACTGAATTCTTGAAGGAAGTCAATAATAGAAATTTTGTATATCTGGAAATTTATGGACATGTAGTAATGTACATGTGGAGAGATGAATTACTAAAGAAAAGACAGACATACCATTCTTTCAAGGCAAAACTATCAATTTTTGACTTATGCGTTAACTATTAACTATTAGTAACTATTTATGGAATATCAGTTATTAGTGGGCTTACTGTGCTATCTGATTGCCACCTATGAATCCAATGTATACTGATGAATTAGTGTTACTTAAGTATGCTATTTGTTTCTTTTGGTTCCAGGGTCTTTGTGATCAGAACTGACTTTAGCTGTTCAAAGACAACAGAAATGGACAACAGTCTCCTTACGCGGTTTGTGTATATAATAATCTGTGTATTCTTAGTTTCCCCTTTGTAATCTGGGTTTTTGTCAGCTATTGATTATGATTTTGAGGAGAACAAGCGTGAAAGCATCAAATAAGGAATCTATTCAGTGTACTGTGATTCATTAATGAAAAATTTTGTTTTGTGACATCCACTATTGCTTCTCTCCTTCCTCGTACCCACTTCGAACTCTCCATTCAGTAATCAGAAAATGAAACAGACTTTATTGTGAATATGAAACCATCACAATTCCTTGAATCTTCAATTATTATTATTTTTTCACTTTCATTTGGGTGCCATCAGATCTTTATTTTATGTTCGTTGCCTGATCGTAAACATGCTGATTTTATTTCTGAAAATGATGTGATTAAGAGTTGAAGCCCTGACATTTAGCCATTCTTACTAGGTTTTAATGGGAGTTCTCATATTTATTATTTAATCAAATTTGTAGGTATTTATTAGATGTAAGTGCATCATGGCATGTATTATGTTACAATCCAGGACCACCTAAAAGGCTGGCCAAAACTATTATGTTTCTTGTTCCTTTGAAAGTGACAACCTGCTAATCATGGTGTGTATGACTAGATTTTTATTGGATTTTAAAATCTTGGTCTGGCAAGAATGCTCGGGTTTAAATGTTGAGACTAGACATGTCTTGTATGAGATTTTACACTTTCATTTGAATCTGAGCATTATTGCCAGACCGAGATTTCAAAATTCGATTAAAATCTAGCCATAAACACCATGATTAGCATGTTGTCACTTTTGAAAGGAAGGATGCTACAGAATCCTGTAGCACGTATAGGTCATTGGCAGGGTAAGTCATGGATTGTGTTTGCTCTGATACCATCTATAACGGATCAAGATCTGAAAAAGACTGGCTAGAACATGTTACTTGGGTTATGAAGCTCTATGAGAATCCAAGATCTTCTCAATGCATAACCATTATGGGGCTAATCTCATGCATTCAGAGGTTCTCACATTTTGTGACATCCTACTTGTACCAGTATTTGGCTTTTGGGATCTTTATGATATTCTTACTTGTGTCAAAAACACAGGCTTTGTTTCCCAAGTTTTTTCAATTCCTCCTTATTTTATACATTCAATTTGACATGTTTATAACGTACGTACTAGTGACAATTTTTTTCGCACTACAGGTAGCTTAGGTCAGATTATAAGTCGATGGCCTTTTATTTTGGAGTGCTTGCTCTTTGAAGCTGGATTGGTAACAGCAGTTATATATATAATAATAATAATAATAATAATAATAATAATAATAATAATAATAATATTCTATAGAGTATCGTAGTATTGTCAACTCAGGAAGTCAAAATTTTTCCAACGCGTCATGTGTTAATTTAGAATGGAAGAGGACTTTCGAAGGAGTACTCTTCCTCTTTTCGACCACAGAAGCTTTCTTATTCAGTTGCCGCATCCTCTGCGGTCCTATCTTGTTGTCGTCTCCTCCTATTTCCTCTGTTGGCTTTGGCAAATCCGAGTCTCTGCAGTTTTGCACGAGCATCCGCGAACCCCAGTCGTTGTCCAAGCTTCTCTATTCGGTTGCTCCAAGCCTCCCATCACAGCCACCATCCAAGCTTCCCTATTTGGCTGCTCCAAGCCTCCTACCGTCCAAGATCTCTCTCAGATGCTTTCTTTCCTTCCCGGGGTTGGGGAGGAGAGGCAAGGGGGTTGGTGGTATCAGAGCTAGGGGAGGGGGTTGGTGGCATTGGAGCCGGGGAGGGAGGGTGGTCGTTGGTGCTTGTGTGGAGCCATGAGGGTTTGGATTCACCGGAGGAGGGAATAGGAGGGGATGGTGATGGGTGGGCCATAGAGGGAAGTGGAGGGGGTTGGTGGCGCCGGAGCCGGGGAGGGGAGGGAGATTTGGTGGTCGCGTGGAGTCGGGTGCGGTATGGATGGCGGTGGGCGGGCCATGGCGGGGCGGTGCGGACGGCCACGACCTCGATCTCACACGGCGTGGGCGGGGGAGGCGGCGGGAGGAAGGGAAGGAAGGGGAAAAAAAGAAATAGTTGGGAAGGGGAGGAAAAGAAAAAGAAATAATTTGAAAAAAAATATTTAAAAATTATTTTTTAAAAATATTTTGTAAAAAATATTTTGTAAAAATATTTTTAAAATTAATAATTTATTATTATTTAAAAATTTGTTTTGAAATGAAAGAGAAGGAAGAAAAAATATTTTTTGGATGATGCGGACGGGGTCGTTCGTTCCGGTGATGTTGCCGCTGGACGGTGCCGGGTTTGCGGCTGCACTGTGGACCTGTCGGACTCCGACCTCAGGGTGAGGTGCCGGGCGCGGGGCTTCAAGCCAGAGCAAATCTTCATCTCCTTTTTTGCCACCCCAGACTCCGTCTGAATCTCATGGATCACAGATTCTTTATTTCTCTGTAATTTTATTGATCTTTTTCCTTAATTTTTTTTTGTTTCAAGAAATGATGTCAATTTTATTCTATATAATTTACTTAAATTCGGATGGTGATTATTCGGTAAATATGACATCGTATTTTTTTTGGGGGGAAGAAGTTGGGAAAATGATTTCGATGTTATGAGATAGAGAATGAAAGTAATTTTTATTTGATATCACAAAAAATAGCATCATTTTACGGTTCTTAATAATAATTTTAATGGTGAGTTAGTACTTACAGTGTATGAATTATTGAACATCACTAAAATTTGAATCCACAGCAACAATTTTCGAGGAGGGGGAGGAAAAAAAATAATTAAAAAAAAATAATTTAAAAACTATTTTGCAAATATTTAT
>KE506246.1:125695-136998 GCA_000441515.1 Elaeis oleifera
CCCTGGCCAAGATTTTACTAAATTGAAACACGACTGTACATAGCTCCTAAACTGGAGTGGTCAATCCCATCTTGACACACGCACCGACAAGTCAAGTACTTGACTACACCCAGCAGCCTTCCGTCACTGAATTAGAAATTCAGGTAGTCCAGTGCCTAAGTGCAGTGAGTTGCTTGCAAGTCACCGTGGCGGTCTCAGGTTGGAGGGATATTTATACCCATATTCCATCGGAGCAAATCTTGACAGCAGAAATAGCTCCAGAGTTGGTCACGTTCAGTGCAGATGTACCCTTATATTTCACCTGTATGCCATACCAGTGTCTCCACACTCATTGGTTAAGAGGACAACCAACCTATATGGCACACAACGATCTATGCTTGATAAATGTTGTCGTCTTTGGTAACAACGTATCATTTGGTCGCGAACAGATTTAAGGACTAAACGATAAATCTTCCTTTGTCGAGTCTAAATAGTCCTAAGGACTTCACCACAACATAGGAGTTCATTAGAAGATGAAACATTTTGTGATGAAAAAAAATATCAAATAATTTTATTAATTCATAATTCATGTACATATACAAAAATGAGCACAACCATCAACAGGCTGATGATTGGCTTTGGGACACTATTCCCAACATTAAAGAGGGTTGAAAGAAGAATTGAAGACCTTAAGAGGCAGAGGTCTAGGGCCGAAAGAGACTGGCACCATGCTCGAGATGACCTAGAGCACCTAAGGAGTACACTCGGAGGGAAAGAAATTGAGACCATGCTTCTCCTGGGGCTCGTTCTCAGAGGAGTCCTAGTAGAAGTTCAGCTAAGAGGGCTAAAGCCTCAAAAAATATAAGCTGCAGTGAGAGAACACCTTAGAGGGTTCAGACGACTCCGGAGCCATCCGTTGAACTTCAAGAAGCTTCGCTAGAGGCAAAGTACTGAAAGAAAAACTGGAGGAGGCGAAAGAAAGTCATGATCGCCTCTGGCATCAATTTAGAGGGCAGGAGCTTCTAACCATGTATGCCGAAAGAAGGGTGGGTCGGCTAGCGAAAAATGGGGTTGAAATTATAAACCAAGCCTACAGGATGGTGTTCTCAGTAGGCTTTGAGAGATGTAAAATAATGGTTTGGGTGCACCTCCCTGCTGACAGCGTTGGGCTTCTTCAAGCTGACATTATGGATGAAAGCCTGATTGCCATAGCGGCGGATAGCACGAAAAAGTTCGTCAGGGCATCTCGCCACTCTGTCGAGGCGAACAAGATTGATGTGGCCATCCAAACTGAAGAAGTTATCGGCGCTAAAGGAGATCGTTCTGAAACACGTCATCTTGGTGGTGCTTTGAGGCGATAACCTGTATTTCCTCTCTTTTCTTCTGCAATCTGAACTTTGCAATCACTTTGATATAAATGAATGAAATTCACCTTTGTTAGTATCCAGTGTTTGAATGTGTGAGTGCAATTTTGGGCTATAATGGTTAAATTTCGAGCTAAATCGTGGGTTTAAATATAATTAAAATCATAAAATGCGATGTGAATAATAAATCAAGTTCTGATCTGAGCTATATGACTCGTACCTCTAACGCGAACCTTAAAGGATAGGAATTTGAATCGTGTCCGCATAGCAGATATTGCCTCACATCTCTTCGAAAATGGTGTAGAATATGATTTGCTTGCCGCTGGCATTAACTACCAAATCAGCAGTAGAAATCATATCCATCAAGGGTTGCCATGCATTGAGTGCCTATTCGTACCTTGTCGATTTACGCCTCCTACAATTAATGCCATAATGAGAGGTGTCCTTTGAAGGCTCCACTGAATCTAGGACTATTTAAAGCCCTAGACAAGACCAGACATAAGTCTCTTTGGATTTCAGATTGTCCTCTCTTCTTTGTCAAAAGTTCTCCTTCTCCCTTTGTTTTTGCTTTTGTAATTTTCTTTCCGAGTGAGAAGAATGGCCTCCAGAGATCCTGACTTCACACCGCTAGGGTTCTGATCCGAGCTGACTGAGAGGGATATAGTACTACTCCATCAGCCATTTCAAATCCCTCTGACATTCTAGCTGGTCGAATGATCGAGTGTGCCAACCACCCCCAGGCCGGATGATTCTATACGAGGAGTGCTTTCAGGCTGGGTTGTGGCTTCCTCATCCTTTCTTCATGGCTCTCCTCCAATATCTCGGGATGTCACCATGTTCAGTTGTCCCAAATTCATGGTGATATATCTGCGACTTTGCTGTAGTGTGTGTGCTGGCTGGGATTGACCCTAGCATCGCACTCTTTCACTCCGTCTTCAGTCTCAAGAGGCATCCAGATTCGCACAGGTGGTAGTATGTGACCCCACAAAAAAGAAGGATGGCTTTTGCTTAATGTTCCAAAGTATCCCCTCTGCCGTCCATGGTTGGAAGTCACGATTCCTCTTTGTCTCTCAGACGTTTGATGAAGATTGGGATTTCATCGCTGGGGATGAACTTCAAAAGGCCGTGCTGAAGAAGCCCCCTATGGACGAATGCCTGAGGCAGGAATTGGCGATCCTGCACAACTTTAAGACCCCAGAGCTGAAAGAGTTGTTGTCGGCCCAGACACTATTCAATGTCGGCATCAGCTAGGTAGTCCCTCAAGGTACACGGGTCATCTATCTCAAGGCCCCATATTCTTCAATTTTCACTCTACTCCTACACTAACCATTTAGTTGCCTTAGCTGCAGGAATAGTTGTAGAGGTGGGCCCGAATGAGATGAAAATATTGGAGAAGGCCCGTAAAAAGAGGGTAACTGAGCTTGCAGGTGGTCGGAGCATCCGTATTAGGATTATGTACCCCCCCGTGTTGCCACTTCCAGGTCTGAAGACCTTGAACCTCCTCATGCTGACGACTTCAGAATCGTGCGGATCCATCCTAGCTTGACTTCATTGGTTTATGATAGGGAATGAAGAAGCCAAACCAATCGAGCCACAGAGGAGGCAATTCTAAGACTACTAACCCCGAAGGAGGTAATTTCGAGCTCGCCAGCTCCTCCTGTCATCGTATTCTTCTCGAAAGACGAGCCGACCAATGAGGCTGGGACTTCTGGGGCCACGCCAGCTACACTGAAGCTCGAGGCTTTGGCCTTAGAGGACTATCAGCTGGTGCATGAGCTATTCACCGAAATGCTCCTCCCAGCTGATGCAACTAAGCTGCTGGCCGAGCCACATTGAGAGGTGCGGAGAAAGGCCATGGAGAGCTTCATTTGGGTGAGTTCGAGTTTCTGTAATTTTGTTACTTTAACATCCACTCATCATGTGCACTGAAAAGAGATTTTCTTGACAACTCGTCCATTATCTAAATAGGTATATGGAGAGCTACCGTGACCTTTCAGCTGAGGCGAGGAGGCACCAAGCCGATATTAAGATGCTCAAGGGTACCAGGTACAAAGCCATGAGGGAGGTTGGAGAGTTCTCCATAAGAGGAGCTGTCGAGGAGAATTCCTGGCTACTGGAGAGAATTAAGGAGCTTGAAGTTCAGTTGGAGGCAGCAGATAAGAAGACAGTAGAGGCCACTTCCAGGGCCGTTGCGGACTTTCGAGCATCATGGAGTATGAGGATGAGAAAGTCAAATTTTTGCTGATGCCTATGATGCTGGAAAGCAGTCAATCTGAGATAGAGTCACCACCAAGTATCCAGAACTAGATCTGGACTTCTTAGACGAGGTCTAAGACCTTACTACAGTGGATGCCTCCACGACCGACGCCTCAGCTCCGAATGTTGCCTCATAGGCTTTTGTTTGTTTCTTTTGTACCTGGAACCTCTCAAAGTTATTGTAAAAGTTTTGAAGAAATGAATAAATTATTTTCTTCATATCTTGTCTTTACTTGTAGTGTGTATGCTGATCTGAGGTAACTTTCCACACTTGCTGATCTGAGGTAATTATTTGAGCATGTCGATCTTAGATGAATATTTTGCGGCACTTTCATTCTGTTTTGTTCTGCATTAGTGCGGTCGATCATGGAGAAAGATAGCCACTGACTCTTCTAATATGACAATGCTTGAGGGAGAGCGTAAGTCCTGTAAGAGCATGCTATGTAGCTATGCACCAGTTTGCGAAGCATCGCTTGAATTAATTTTTGATAGTGAGAAGGCACACCATTAATTGTCTGGTGGATGACTATACCCTTTTCAACCGTCAATTGGCGATTGATGTGGATGTTGGTGCTTATAAATAGGGGACAAAGGGTAGAGAAACCCCAACTTTCGTCTCCTAGTTTTGCCAAAGCTTCTTCACCCTTTCATTATGATGGCACCACCTCTGCGTGTACCCCCTTGTCGGAGATCAGGGCCAGGGTAAAACGCAAAGTGCCTTCACGAGGGTGGCTCGGAGGAGATTTAAAGCCTGAGAAAGGTCCAAGCAGGCTGGTCCATCATCCTTTCGGATGGCGCCCTCTCGCTCTCATTCACCACCATCTTCTATGGGTGGATGTATCCCCCAGTTCGAGAAGATTCTTCCTGATGTTTGAGCGCATTGTATCGAGGAGTTTCGAGCCTCCACCAAATTCGAGAGGGAGGCCATCAACATCACCGCTACCACCTTTATCCTGGGCTTCGATGACTGCAAAGTCTGCCCGCAGAAAATAATGCTGTATCTGAAATTCCACGGCATCCATGCTGGCAATAGTGATGAGGATCCAGAGACTTCCTCATCTGATGAGAACTAAACTACCTCATCCTTTCTCTCTCTATCTTTTTTTTGTAAGGCAGTGCTTGAGGCACTAGCCTCCTTTTGTAAATACTTAAATCAATGAAGAAGGTTATTTACTTCCATCATATCTGTGTCCCTTGTGTCTATGCATGTGTATTTTGCTTAGCACACGTAGGCTAATTCTGACTTAAGGAGCCTAGGATTACCTCGGTCGGATTCAATTCCGACCTTAGAAATTTTGATGAGCCCGCTCCAATCTAGGGAATAGCCAGGTCGATCAAGGACCATCTCGAATCAATTCACGAGCCATCTCAAGCCAAGGCCGATCGAGAACAGTCGTTCGAGTGGTGTGACTGCTCCACAAGTAATGCGAGGGGCAGCTTGTGCTCAGCTCATAATACGAGTGACAGTGTGTGCTCAGCTCATAATATGAGTGACAGCGTGTGCTCAGTTCTTCTTGTGAGTAGAGCAGTGTGTGCACATCTCATCTTCATGTGAGAGGCAGTGTGTGTCCAAAGACAGCATGTGCACTTCTCATCTTCATGTGAGAGGTAGAGTATACATTTTTATCTTTACACGAGAGATAGCATGTGCCCGTAGGCAGCATGTGTACTTCTCATCGTCACACGAGAGGCAGCATATGTCTGTAGGCAGCATGTGCACTTCTCATCTTTACCCGAGAGGCAGCATGTGTCCGTAGGCAGCATGTGTATTTTTCATCTTCATGCGAGAGGTAGCATATACCCGTTGGCAGGGTGTGCACTTCTCGTCTTCATCCGAGAGGCAGTGTATAACTGTAGGCAGTGTGTGCACTTTTCGTCTTCATGCGAGAGGCAGCATGTGCCTGTAGGCAACACGTGCACTTCTTGTCTTCATACGAGAGGCAGCATATGTCTGTAGACAGCGTGTGTACTTCTCATCTTCATATTATAGATTGAGGATCCTTATCGATTAGCCTTCCAGAGGTCCCTTGGGGTCTCCCTTCACTTTCCATACGACTTGGGCTCTGATGGGGTCATGTGAGTTAGCCCCACCTTCAAATCATTGAGGACTGGTTGTCGATCGCCAAGGGTCCTTATGGTTAGCCCTCATCTATCAGACATAGTTTGGTCAGAGAAATTCTTTACAGCAAAAGAAGTTTAGGCCATTCATGATGCTTAAGCAAGCAGGGATTAATGAATCTGAGCATTTATATTGATATACAATGACATAATATTACAACATCACTGATGATATATGCGCAGGTTGGCCAAGTTCTATGATCTAAGGAGTGGAGTCCCGTCAAGTTGCTTGAGCCGATAGATCTCTGGACATACTACCTCGTCTACCTGATATGGACCTTCCCAGTTAGGTGATAGCTTTCTCTATTTAGTGGGCTGTGAAACTTCGGCTCGTCGTAATACCAGGTCACCGACTCAAATTTCTTGGTCTTGATCCGGGCATTGTAGTACCTAGTCACCCTCTGACGATAGGTAGCCATTCTGACAGCAGTACGCTCCTTGCTTTCTTCAATCAAGTCAAGATTGGCTCAGAGCCATATAAAGTTGGTATCTTCATTATATTCCTCAACTTTGAGGGAGAGGAGCCCAAATTCCACAAGGATGACTGCTTCCATCCCGAATGCGAGGTTGAAAGGAGTCTCGCCCATTAGAAGCCTCTGAGTAGTTCGATAGGCCCATAGCATATGATGAAGTTTATCTGTCTAGGATCCACCAGTTCGGTCTATTTTGGCCTTCAAGCCTTGCAGGAGAGTTTTGTTGGTCACTTTCACCTCTCCATTTATCTGTGGGTGGCCAATCGAGATAAAGTGGTGCTCTATTCTATATTCTTTATAGAATTCATGAAATCCAGCACCACTAAACTGCCTGTCGTTATCTATAATCAGTACTTAGAGAAGATTATAATGGCAGATGATTGATTTTCAAACAAAATCTTTTACTTTCGTCTCAGATATATGAGCCAAGGACTCGGCTTCGACCCACTTCGTGAAATAGTCGATGGCTACCAGCAAGAATTTGCGCTGATCAGATCTAAGGGGGAAGGACCAAGGATATCCATCCCCCACTGAGCGAATGGCCATAAGGCACTGATGGGAGTTAGAAGTATTATCGATTGATGTTGAATATTGGAGATCCTCTAGCACCGATCGTATTTTCTGACGAAGGCACCTGCATTCTACTGCATAGTGGGCCAGTAGTAGCCCTGCCAAAGAATTTTATAAGAGAGAGACCTACCCCCAAGTGGCTTTTGTAGATTCCTTTGTGTACCTCCTGTGGTGCATAATCTATCTCAGATGGGTGTAGATATTTTAGGAGAAGCAGGGAGAATGACCGCTTGTTGTCATACAAGACATAGCAGGTGGCCTATTTCTTATCTTTGGGTCTCCTTACGGTCAGTGGGTACCTCGCCTGACCTAAAGTACTTGAGTAGGAGATCAATCCAGCAGGATTTTTTATCAACTTACTAGACGACGAGAGTCTTTTCAAGGACCTAGGCTTTGAGCACCTCGAAGTAGGTCCCGTTCTCCAAATCAATGGGCAATAAGGCTGCTAGCTTCGATAGCGCATCAGCTCTGATGTTGTCTGCTCTGAGGACCTGTTGAATGTCAAAGCTTAAGAAGGCCGAAGTTAATTTTTATCTTTTAAAGATTTTTCTTCATATTTTTCTCTCGAGCCTCGTACTCGCCCTTAATTTGTCCAACCGTCAGCTGGGAGTCGCTGAAGACCTTCATATGTTGGGCCCCTGCTTCTCTTGCCACTTTGAGATTGATGATCAAAGTTTCATTTTTGCTTCATTGTTGGTAGCTAGAAACTCAAAGCACAGCATGTACCCCATGATATCTCCTTCAGGACTGGTCAAAATGAGCCCAGCCCCTGCTCTTGTTGTATTTGACGAACCATTAGCATGCAGCATCCACAGCTCATCTAGGGTGGACCTTGTATCTGCCTCTTCCACTGTCGAGTTTTTTCTTATTTTTATGCTTTCACCTCCTCTCGAGACCTCTATAGCCTTTGAGCTTTCCCTATTTGGGATGGTACACTTGAGAATAAAGTCCATCGGTACCTAGACTTTGATAGCAGGCCTTGGATAGTACTACATGTCCAGCTTAGCAAGTTTCAGTGCCCACTTTGCAATCCATCCTAAGGTATCCAGATGGTAGAGAACAGCCTTGATCGACTGATCTGTGAGTAGCACCACTATGGGAGCCTGAAAATACGGTCGTAGTTTCCTCACCATGATAATCAGTGCAAAAATCAGCTTCTCCAGCTTAGAGTATCTAGTCTTCGCATTGTGAAGAACCTTGCTGGTGTAGTATATGGACTTCTGAATCTGTCCTTCTTCCTGGACAAGCACTGAGTTGATTGCCACTGGAGAAACAGTGATATACAACAATAATTCCGTACCGAACTGAGGCTTCGAGAGCAATGATGGAGAGCTAAAGTACTGTTTCAACACCTCAAACGCCTTTTGGCATTTGACAGTCCACTGAAGTCTTTTGACTGTCTGAGGGTCTGAAAAAAGGAAGGCACCTCTTGACCGATCTAGATACAAAATGGTTAAGTGAGGTGATCTTACTAGTAAGATGTTGCACTGTTCTGATGGTTCTTGGCGGCGTCATTTCAAGAACCGTCTTGATCTTCTTAAAATTTACTTTAATGCCCCTTCGTGAGATTATAAATCTAAGAATTTGCCGGTGGTGACTTCAAAGGCACATTTTATTAGATTCAACTTCAATTTGAACCATCGGAGAGTGTCAAAGGTCTCCTGAAGGTTGGCGACATGGTCTAGGGTAGCTCGGCTCTTGACAAGTATATCATCTATGTATGCCTCCATATTGTGATCGAGCTAATTTTTGAAAATTTTATCCATCAACCGCTGATAGGTAGGCCTTGCATTCTTTAAGCCAAAGAAAATTATCCTATAATAAAAAAGTCCACAATCAGTAATAAAGGCTATTTTCTTCTCGTCTTTAGGTGCCATCTAGATTTGATTATAACCGACGAAGGTATCCATAAAGTAGAGGAGCTTATGCCCAGAAGTGGCATCCA
This sequence comes from Elaeis oleifera, assembly GCA_000441515.1. Classification (NCBI taxonomy): domain Eukaryota; kingdom Viridiplantae; phylum Streptophyta; class Magnoliopsida; order Arecales; family Arecaceae; genus Elaeis; species Elaeis oleifera. Next base: position 134,401 of record KE506246.1, read on the forward strand.
TCAGTTGATCAATCTGAGGTAACGGATAGCTATCCTTTGGGCAGATCTTGTTCAGATCGATGAAGTCAATACACATGCGCCATTTCTCATTTTTCCTCTTGACCAGCACAACATTTGCCAGCCAATTTGGGTACATGACCTCTCTGATGAAGTCGACTTTAAGAAGCTTGTCCACCTCCTCAGCTATAGCTCTCTGACGCTCTGGAGTGAAACTCCGCTTCTTTTGCTTCATCGAGCGACGAGTTGGGTCCACTTTGAGGTGATGGGATATCCCTCCAGATCGATGTCGGACATGTCTACGACCGACCCGACGAATAGATCCACATTCTCTTACAAAAGAGCAATAAGTCGATTCTTGGTTACCTCATGCAGGTGTGAGCCAATCTTCATTGTTCGATCAGGATCTTCTCTTCTCAGAGGGACATCTAGGAGGTCTTCAGTGGGTTGGGCACACTCCTCGATCAAATCATCACAGACGTCCAATCCTATCGGAAGCCTAGGCTGAACCTCCACTTGGGTGGGCTGGCTGGCCCTCCGCACGAAGCTTGGCAGCAAAGCGTTGATGGTCTATGGCTTGATTGCCTCAGATCTGTCCCACTCCTTTCTTAGTGGAAAATTTTGTTACAATATGACTGACACATTGTAATTAATATATTGATTTGATCAATAAAAAAGTAAGTTATTTTTCATTCCAGTATGATGTATTCTTGAATCGTCTATAGAATTAACTTTCAATACATATTCTCAAAGAGTTGAAAATTAGAGACATGTATTAATTTTTAAATACTCTCGATCATAGAACATCATGAGGACGGTGATCGATCCGGATAGATCGACGCACAGATTACTTTCTTTGGGATAGATGAGTCTCTAATCTGTAGTGTAGAGATACTGGATGATGAGTGTGGATACTTGTTAGAGAATAACTAGTACTGAGTGTGACCATACGAGAGATCACTTGGATTTTTATTCAATCGTCAGTGATTGTTTCGATACTGTAGTTGTGTGAATGGTCCTTTGACCTGAGATGGTATTGCTGTTCGCAGTGAGACTACTGGAGTTTGACTGATACATAAATATGGATCTCAATGAGCCCTTGTAGTGGATGTTGGCGATAGTTGATCTATTATAGAAGTAGGGTACGTATCAAGATAGGATCTATCGATCTTGATAGAGAGGAGTAGTCCTATGAGATTTGAGAAGCTAAGTTCGAAAGTCTGTGGCCACAGCAGTATGATTGATGGAAAGGAGTATTCATAAAAATCATAATTGGATTTGAGCTAATCAAATCTGTCATATGACTGATGTTGAAATTTACCAATTTATCCATGGCCTGCCATCTAATCGGGACTCACGATAGAGGAACTGAATCATACGGTAACGACACTTTGAGGTTCTTTTCAATTCTATTGGATTGCCATTACATACTGTTAGGTATCACTGATGGATTGTGAGGGCTCACTAGGGTTGTTCTGGATGGACAATCCTTGATGAGTTAGAATAGAATTATTTGATCTATTGAAAAGAGTTTCAATGATACTTTGATAAAGATCATTGTATATCTTACTATCAGATAAAATTGAACCTATGGGGTCACACAACAAAAGAATTAGATCTGAAATATGCAATTGAATTTATGAAGTGTCAATTGGGTTTAGAGAAATCCGATTGGATTCAAGATAACCTTGCTAGCATATGGTTGGATCCAATTTTTTTTTCATGTTTGATTTTTTTATTTGATAAGATAATTCAAACTTAATTATCTGCTAATAATCTAAATAAATTAGATTCATTGGACTCCAATTATTGGATGTCTAAGATTTGAGATCAAATAAATTAAGGGTGCAAGTCCCTAATTAATTTTCTTGATAGTTAAGTTGGGGCATCACCTTGATTTGATCAAGTTGGGTGTGACCATGCTTTAAAGGGCATGTGAATCTCTATTGGGACATCTCTTGGGTGTACTTTAGGGTGTGTTTATGTGGGTGCAAGGGCTTCAAGAGTTGGCGCCTAAAAGGATTCCTAAAGAAAGTTGAATAACTTAAGTTATTAGGAAATCTAATGCAAGTAGGACTTATATTATGAGAATGAATAGGATTCAATCCTTATGGCTATTTAAGGGGACCTCCCCTAAGGTCCCTAGGCATCAAAATTAGCAGGCCCCACGCCCCATAGAAAGTCCCCATGCCCTCTCTTTCTCTCTCCCTCTCTTCTCCTTGGACGTCCACACGCCATCCCTTTTTAGGACGTCCCAATTGCTTCCACACCCAAGGCTGTTGGGCGTCTCTTCTTTGCTGGTTTCTAGCCCGTGGTAGTAGCACAAATCAAGGGAGAAAAGTAAAGAAGAAGAGAAGAAGAAGATTAAGAAAAGAGATCAAAGAGTTGATCGCGATCCAGGCTTCGTTCAGATTCGCAAGTTGAATTTTCTTAGAGAAGCAAATTCAATATTAAGAGGGCTGTTCCAGACTGATCCTAAGTGGATACCCATAGAGGTCAGACACTTATGCAGTTAGAAAAAAATTTCTTCTTTTCAGATCCAGATTTGAAGAAAAAAATTACAAAACAGATATGTGATTCGATCACATGTTAAATTTAGTA
>KE506248.1:95676-122356 GCA_000441515.1 Elaeis oleifera
CATAAGTAAATAATTTTTAAAAAACTTAATTAAAAATTAGCAGCAACAAAGAACTAATATTATGTAGAGAGAGAGAGAGAGAGGAAAGCTAGAATACTTCTATGAGTAGCTGACTCCTACTACTTCCATTTTCAAATGAAGATCCACATCATGGATCGTGACAAGATTGCCACATTATTTATAAACAAAAAATCACGTGCTCTGGGGTCTCACCTATATCAAGCAGTCATAGAATGGATAATCGCAATATAATTAGTGATCTTAAATGATCTAGAGGTTATGCTTTTTGAGAATCCAAACCATTGATATGGACCAAGATGTTTTAGAACTATTACCAACCAAAATTCAAATGGTTTGGGTGCTTCCAACCTATAATTTAAATTAAAGCATGGCACGCTACCATCAAAATTCTTCATTCGATATCCACTTTATACATAAGCAAGCAACCTCCGAACTCCAAAGCAAATAATCCTTGTTAAATTAGATAACATATTATATTAACATATATTAGAATATATTATGTTAACATATATATCATTGTGTATGTTCCCTGTATAATCCTGTTTAGGAAATATATCAATTACGAGATCAATAGATTCATTATACCTAGACGGTTTATTGTATCTAGACTCCTGTTATATGGATCATTGTATCTAGACCCTATTATATGGTTCATTGTATCTAGACATTTATTGCTCTATATATAGAGCCTCTTGTAACATGAAATGTAATACAATCATTTTTCTCCACCTTTACCTATCTCTCTTTTAGTGTTTCTAACAAGGGTTCTCTCTCCTAGATTCTATCTTCTACATGGTATCAAAGCTCGGGGGGAGAAAACCCTAGGTCCTTTCCAACGGTGATTACCCCACTGTGTTTCCACTCTTCCCACAATGTGTCTTGTCCCGTGGTGTGTTTCCCTCGCTCCCTTCCATCCAAACATCATAGCTAGTGTGGATGGTTCCTCCACTTCCTCTGCCGGCCAGTCATCTTCCTCTATCACCTTGACTGGTGCAGATCATGCAAAGTATCTTCAATATCAAGCTGCTGCCTGCCACCCAATCCTCCACTGCTTCTGTCACCCAGACTGATAACTCTACTGCTTTCCTCACACAATCTTCTTCTCTTGGCCCTTAGATTCTGGACTCCGGAGCAACTAATCATATGTCTGGTAACCAACATTTTTTCTCTCATTTTGTTCCTTCTCCTTCCTTTCCTAACAAAGATTGCTGTACCGGTATCGGTACCCGTATCGGCACTGGATCGGTATGGTATGATTTCGGTACCATACCGTACCGACATACGATACGCTCCAACATACCGATTCAATACCGATATAATTTTTTTGAGGATTTTGTTTCTTTTTTTTTAGAGGTTTCCAAGTTAATATCATGATTATCATCCCAAAATTACATTATATTCTATATTTATTTATATATTTGGGTTCAATTTTTGAGTTCGGTACCGATACAGTCATACAGAAAATTTTGATCCAAATACATATTATTTACATTATATTACAACTCTATCATCCTAAAATAAAAAAAAAATGTATAAATGTGCATTAAAATGTATCTAAACTTTTAAAGTACAAAACACAAAGAATGACATACCAACCTCGAGATCTGCTCTGCATCTAATATCTCGTCGAGTATCTGTGACACTCATAGATATCTGGATCATCGGCGAGGAACATTAGTCCATCCTTCTAATCAAGTAGAGCACTGTACTCCTGAATATTCATCCCATAAGGCATCCTCTCTGGATCATAAGACATCTCAAATCTCTCACTCAAATTTTGGTTGAGAGATATCCTCAGGATGATGGTATGGCTATGGAGGAGCCCATCCAAGTATGTCAGTAGCAAAATCTGATCCGTAAGATGCTCCGAACTGCATAAGATAGTAACCACTGGAAGATGATGTCAAAAATGCACTATATCCATTTGGATCATAAGGTGGCTATGAGTAATAGGATCCATAATGCGAGGATGATCCAGATACATCTATGGATCCTACTCCACGTGTAAGATCATCTGCAGCTGCATCGTGTGCTAGACGACCTCTAAGAGTCCGTCATCTATATGAAATCGGCTCCCTACGGTTTATACCGACTTGTCCACCGTGGTTCCTATCTTGTGTAGCATGTGTAAACTGAGACTCACCGGTGAATCGAATACCACCCTACGGCTGTGTCTCATAACAGTGGTCTCCTGTCCTCCAATCTCCCCCTGATCATCAGATCTATGACTACTAGTACCATCATCACTCTCTCTGATCTTCGAATCTGAGCCAGATAGCTCCTGCACTCTCGAGAGTGGTGCAAGTACAACTATCTTCCTTTCCTTCTCTTGTGCCCCTTTATGATTGAGTTTTCTATGCTTGAGAGGATAGATGTCTTGTTGCTGACCGGCCTCGTCAAAATATTCTTACCCAAACATCTATGAGGATGTCTCAGACATCGAGTTATGTGATGAATGACCCCCTGTGATCCCTTAGGCTATGGCTGATCAGCTAGAACCTTATGTAGAATATTCTTTCTGCCCATTGCCTCGGATCCATCCTCATCTCCCTAGCTACCACACTGGCTGATCGTGGAGGAGATCCCGACTCATCAAGCTCTGGCTCATGCTGCTGCCCTGCAAGCCATCCGATCATCGAATCATCATCCTTATCATCATAATCAGCTAATGTTGGATCTACATACTTCAGGTGCACCTTCTCCTGGATACATTTTAGCCTCAATCTCAAATTATAGTGAACATATACAAGATCGTTGAGACGCTTCTATGCCAGACGGTTTCTCTATTTGCTGTGGATAAGGACGAAAGTCGATCAATTACGCTGACAGCCACTAAAGGAGACCATCTAAAAAAGAATGCGAATAGCCACAGCTTTCAAATTATCTACGAACTGTCCAAAATGAATCCACAATTCAGCTGCAAAAATATTAGGCAAAATTACATATCAGATTTTATGATATCTTTAGGCATGTAATGTCAACAAAGTCTTCTTATTATTGACATGTAATTTACCTGGATTCATCTTCTTTTTGCTTACGACAACTGATGCGACTCCAAAGCTGTCCGTCCCCTCTAAATTGTTTCGTCTATGAAAAATATATTTCTTAAATTAACAAATATGTTATTAATTATAGACCAAATTTAGCTAAATGCTCACACATTAGGTAACCTAACATACCTCTTGCAGGCATATAGATGCAGTTTTTGGATCGGACACCATCTTATATATCACATTATGGAGAGCAGTGAGAAGCTCGCTATCTATATCTATCCCAGGTGTGGTATACTGAAACCTTAGATTCAAATAATAAGCTGCAGATAAATCCACAAATAATTAAGTACACTTACATAAGTACAAAAGTTGAAAAATTTTTAATAAAATTTTTCATTCGTGCTTACCGACTAGATACAAATCCCTCCCCATCTGGTAGTCCTTGAGGCGATCGATGATGTTAATGGATTTCTGGACATATTTTGGATCTATCTCACTAATCTGTTTCTTTACGTTCTTCATCATATGATATAAAAAGTCCATCTGAGGGTATCTCTCGCTATCCACAGTGCGAAGCACCTCATATAATGGCTTGATAACTTTCACTATCTTATCAACCCCTTGCCAGAATGACTGACTAGTCACCAAATTCTCTACTTGACTTTCCTCAATGCCAGCCCTCGTATATCTGCTCTCTTGCCACTCAGTATTGACAAATATCTAACGTAAGGCTGCTTTTTCTCTAAAAGACTATCAAGTGCTATGTAGTTTGTAACAAATCTGGTGACACCCGATCTCAAGATCTGCCCCTCAGTATATATCCGCATCAATGATAGGACCCATGTATGATTGTAGATGAATCAAGTAATAGTCTGGGCCGTGTCTATTGCCTGCTGCACTTTACAAAGTATGATCTCGATAGATTCTCCTTCCATCATCCATAGTCGCCTTGGTCATCCCAGTCTTTTGAAGCTTTAGAAGATGATTCCTGATCTCTATTTTGTCGTCTTTAAAGTGTGAATCTTGTCAACTTGGTAACAAACCTATGGTTCGTTTCCCAAGCACATCAATCATCGGGCTACATCTCCTTTTGAGTTAGTTCATACTGATGTTTGGGTCCCAGTCATGTTTGTTCCACTTTAGATTTTCAGTACTTTGTCACCTTCATTGACGACTATTCTAGATGCACTTGGTTATTTATGATGAAAACTCGTTCTGAGTTGTTTTCTCATTTTCAATCCTTTTATACTGAAATTAAAATTAATTTAATATTTTTATTCGTATTTTGCATAGTGATAATGCCCATGAATACTTTTCTGCCCCCTTCTCTAGTTTTATATCTCAACAAGAAATTATTCATCAATCATCGTGTCCACATACACCCGAACAAAATGAGGTAGCCGAGCGTAAAAACCGACATCTCATTGAAACTGCCCGAACTTTGCTTCTTCATCAGAATGTTCCACATCATTTTTGGGTAGATGCTGTTCTCACTGCATGTTACCTCATTAATCGCATACCTTCTTCTGTTTTGCAGCATCAAGTTCCTCATCAACTTCTCTTCCCAAATCAATCTCTTTATCTTCTTCCTCGTATTTTGGTTCTACTTGTTTTGTTCATAATCTAACCCCTGGACAGGATAAGCTCTCCGCCAAGTCTCGTAAATGCATCTTTTTGGGTTATTCTCATCTTCAAAGGGGGTATCGCTGCTATTCCCCAGACACACATCGTTACTTCGCCACTGCCGATGTCATCTTTTTTGAAGGAACTCCGTATTTTCCCTCTTCTGTGGCTCAGACCACTCAAGTGTCTGAAGTTCTTCCTCTTTCCTATCTTGCTCCTCCAGATTTGATCTCTCTTAAACCTTTTCATGTCTACCGACGACGTCCCTATTGAGATTTGATGCCTCAAAATTCCATCCACATTGAGCCCACAGCGAGGTCCAGGACGACGAACGGAATCCAACGAGCCCAAGAACAGCCCAAACGGAGTCCAAACAGTGAAGATACGCACGAAAGATCAGAGAAGGTGGCACGATGCACAAGACGGCAGTGGGCCAGCGACGGCTGGTGGTGGCGCGGTCGGGCCCGGCAGAGACGCTTGCGTGCACAGGCGCGCGCGGCTGGCCCAGCGCGCCTGAGCCCCCAGGCCCTGCGTCCCTCGCAGTCCACCATGGACTGCCGCGGTCCACGAGACCGCATGGACCGAACATGCGGTCCACACGTGGTCCAGGGTGTTTTTGCACGATCTGACGGCTCTGGAGCGAGCCGTTCGCGATCGAACGGCTGAGGATGATTTCGGATTTGATCAGGTGATCGATGGCCCTGATGTGCGTGATCAGATGGCTCTGGTGCGAGCCGGTCACGATCGGACAGCTGCGGATGGTTCTAGGATTGATTGAGACTCTGTATTCCTACTGTAACAGTGTTTTTAAGATTCTTGAGCCTATATAGCTCCGATTGACGAGCCGTTTATTACGTTGGAAAGTTGGTGACATCTTGAAGGTGCAGAAAGACTTCAAGAGAGATTTCAGAGAGCTTTCGTGAGGATTTTAGGGCTTTTCAGTGAAAGACTCTTGTACAAAGGTTGAGTGGTGAATTCCTCTTGTATTGGCTTTGTTTATTCCCTCATAATGAAGTTTGCACACCCAGTGAAGGTAAGCTTGTGGCCGATCCACGTATTTATATTGTATTTCTTGTTTGTTTCTTCTTTCTTCCTGTTGCACCGTGTGGTACCGGATCTTGCGCAATAATTGATATCAGAACAAGGTGGTGCCAGAGCGTAGGTTGCAGTGGTGGTGGTCGAGATAGAAGATGGAGAAGACAAGCACAATCAAGGTGAAGATCAACAAATTTGATGGAAAGAGCAATTTTTCTTATGGCAGGCAAGGGTGAAGGACGTGCTCATCCAGCAAAGATTGATAGATGCTCTCTTATGTGAGGAGAAGCCGACCACCATGGAGGTGCAGGATTGGAGGCGGCTCCAGATGCAGACAGTGAATACGATCTGCTTGTACCTAGCGGAGAGGTGGTGATCCATATGCTTGGCGAGACTTCTCCAACGATGCTGTGGTCGAAGCTCAAAGAGTTGTACATGACGAAGTCTCTCACCAACATCCTCTTCCTCTGAAGGCAGTTCTACCAGCTGAGGATAACTAAGGGATAGAGCATGTAGGAGCATCTCAGTCACTTCCAGAAGATCCTCACCGACCTCTTCAGCGTTGGCGAGAATGTTGAGGAAAAGACCAGGACGCTTGTCTTGCTAACGTTGCTTCCCCCTTCGTATGAGTCCTTGGTGCAGGATTGGAGGCGGCTCCAGATGCAGGCAGTGAATACGATCCGCTTGTACCTAGCGGATGAGGTGGTGATCCATGTGCTTGGCGAGACTTCTCCAATGATGCTGTGGTCGAAGCTCGAAGAGTTGTACATGACGAAGTCTCTCACCAACACCCTCTTCCTCTGGAGGCAGTTCTACCAGCTGCGGATAACTAAGGGATAGCATGTAGGAGCATCTCAACCACTTTCAGAAGATCCTCACCGACCTCTTCAACGTTGGCGAGAATGTTGAGGAGAAGATCAGGATGCTGGTCTTGCTAACGTCGCTTTCCCCTTCGTATGAGTCCTTAGTGACTGCTCTTCTAGTGGAGAAGAGCACCATCAAGATGGACGAGATCACCGCGGCGATTCTCCAGAACGAGATTCTCAGGAGGGAGAACCCAGCTTCGAGCTTAAGTGGCGGCAGCTCAGCTTTGATGGTTTCTGGAGCAGGAGGCAGCAGACGGAGCGACAGGAGATCGCGATGAGAGCAGTCCAAGTCCAGGATGAGAGATTTGAGTAAGACCAGATGTTACTAGTGTGATGAGTTGGGGCATCCAGCCAGAGATTGCCCTCAACTCAAGGATCGGACGAGGGCTACTGCAGCAACGGCCAGTAACGAGTCAGAGGATGATGTCCTAGAGATATCTGACAAGATATCTACTTCTTTCCAGCAGTGGATTTTAGATTCTGCTACACCTATCATGTATGTTGTAGAGTAGTTTGACTCCCTGAAAAGCAGTGAGGATACTGTTTATCTGCCGGATGGATCGAGCTGTGCGATCAGAGGCATCGGGACGATCAGCTGGAGGACACATGATGGTGTAGTAAAAAGATTGAGAAGATCCGATACATATCTGATTTCAGACAGAATCTTATCTCACTAAGCAGACTGGATTCGAGAGACTACAGGACGGTAGCTGGTGGAGGAATCCTTAAGGTGTTGCGCGGCGATAGAATTATTCTGGAGGAGAAGAAGAGGACGAGAGGATATTACTATCTGACGGGGAGCCCAGTGCGAGGTGGAGCTTCAGGAACCAGGAGCCCAGAGCGAGGTGGAGCTCCAGATGGTGGATCGGACACTAAACGGGAGACTCGAGAGGATGAGAGGCAACATCGCACAGTGAAGTTCCAATTGCCGCAGGAGACTTTTCCGAGCAGATCTTTGGTCAGAGTGGAACAGCCCATGACGGAGGTGGGATCGAGCGGCCTAGCTCGACTCCCACATTTGCCCATCCATGAGACAGCAAGCATGCCCCAGAGTGTGGGGGTGAGACGGATCACAGTCTTAGAGACAAGTGAAGGTCGAATATCGAGTCGAGGTGAAGATTGTTGAGATTTGATATCTCGAGATTTGATCCATATTGAGCCCACAGCGAGATCCAAGACGATGAATGGAGTCCAACGAGCCGAAGAACAGTCCAAACGGAGTCCAGACGGCAAAGATACGCATGAAAGAAGATCGAAGGTGGCACGATGCACGAGGTGGTGGCTGCCGACGGTGGTGCGATCGGGCCCAGCGGAGACGCACGGGGGTGCAGGCACGCGCCGCCCAGCACAGCGCGCACGCGGGCCAGCCCAGCGCCCAACGCGGTCCACCCGCTGGGCCGCGCGCGCCTGTGCGCGCGCAAGCCAGCCCAGCCCCCCTGCGCGGTCCACCGTGGACCACGGGGTGTTGGGCGATCCATAGGGCCATGTGGACTGAACATGCAGTCCATGCGCGGTCCAGGATATTTTTTGCACGATCTGACGGCTTTGGAGCGAGCCGTTCGTGATCGAACGGCTGAGGATGATTTCGAGTTTAATCAGGTGATCGATGGCCTTGATATGCGTGATCGAACGGCTCTGGTGTGAGCCGATCACGATCAGACGGCCACGGATGGTTCTAGGATTGATTGAGACTCCGTATTCCTACTATAACAGTATTTTTGAGATTCTGAAGCCTATATAGCTCCGATTGACGAGCCGTTTTCTGGAGATGCAGAAAGACTTCAAAAGAGATTTCAAAGAGCTTTTGTGAGGATTTTGAGATTTTTCAGTGAGAGACTCTTGTATAAAAATTGAGTGGTGAGTTTCTCTTGTATTGATTTTGTTTTATTCTCTCATAGTGAAGCTTACACATCCCGTGGAGGTAAGCTTGTGACCGATCCACATATTTGTATTGTGTTTCTTGTTTTGTTTCTTCTTTCTTCCTGCTGCACCGTGTGGTACCGAATCCTGTGCAATAGTCCCTCGCCACCTTCTACTAATGTTCCTGCCGACTCATCCCCTGCCCCATCATCTCCACCTACCACGGACCTGCCCCCTGCTAGTCCTCTGATTGCCCTAAGAAAAGGTACTTCTTTACTCATAATCCCCATCCCATTTACAATTTTCTAAGCTATCACCATTTTTCAACACCATACTTTGCTTTCATTACTTCTTTATCATCTATCTCCATTCTTAAGACTGACTGTGAGGCTCTTAATCACCCTGGGCGGCGGCATGCGATGGTTGATGAGATGGTGGCTTTGCATTCGACTGGCATATGGATCTTGTCTCTTTACCTCCTGGTAAACTGTTGTTGGTTGCCGTTGGGTGTAACCGTCAAAGTTGATCCTGATGATCGGTTAATCATCTTAAGGCACGCTTTATGGTGTATCCAGATATATGACTTGAATTATGGTGATATCTTCTCTCCGATCGCTAAGATTGCTTCTATCCGTCTGTTCCTTTCTATGGCTGCCATGCGTCATTGGATCCTACATCAATTGGATATCAAAAATGCCTTCCTTCATGGCAACCTTGATGAAGAGGTTTATATGGAGCAACCGCTAGGTTTGTTGCTCAGGAGTCAGGACTGGTATGCAGACTACGTCGATCCCTTTATGGCTTGAAGCAATCCCCTCGTGCTTGGTTTCGGAGATTTAGCAGTGTTATTCAGTAGTTTGGTATAATCCACAGTGAAGCAGATCACTCGATCTTCTATCGCCATACTTCTCGACCCGTAGCATTTACCTAGTTGTTTATGTTGATGACATAGTAATCACAAACGATGACCATGATGGAATTCAACAATTGAAGCAACATCTCTCACAACTTTTTCAGGCAAAAGATTTAGGTAAACTCAAACACTTTTTTGGTATTAAGGTAGCTCAATCTAGCACTGGTATTGCCATCTCACAGAGAAAGTATGCGTTGGATACACTAGAGGAGACTGGCATGCTCAATTGCAAACCCATTGGTACTCCTATGGATCCAAATGTTAAACTTCTACCAAGACAGGAGGAGACTAGCAGATCCAGGAAGATACTGAAAACTCATTGGGAAGTTGAATTACTTGACAATTACTAGATTAGATATTTTTTTGTTGCGAGTGTGGTCAGTCAATTCCTACAATCTCCATGTGACAATCATTGAGATGCTGTAATTCGCATCCTTAAATACATTAAAGGAGCACCAAGCCAGGTATTATTATATGAAGATAAAGGACACACTCAGGTAGTCGGGTACACTGATGCCGATTGGACAGGGTCTTCTTATGATAGACATTCTACTTCAGGATATTGCGTTTTCATTGGTGGCAACTTGGTATCATGGAAGAGCAAGAAACAAGATGTTACCAGATCCAATGCAAAAGCAGAATATAGAGCATGGCACTAGCAACATGTGAGCTTATATGGATGAAGCAATTACTTCAGGAATTAAGCTTTGGATCAGTGAAATAGATGAAGCTGGTCTGTGACAATCAAGCTGCTCTACACATTGCTTCGAATCCGATTTTTCATGAGAGGACTAAACACATAAAAATGGATTGTCATTTTATCCAAGAGAAAATTTTATCAAGATGTACATCCACTATTTTTGTCAACTCCAATAATCAACTAGCAAATATATTTGCTAAGTCTCTTTAAGGTCCTCGAATTAGCTATATTTGTAACAAACTTAGTACATATAATTTGAATGCTCCAGCTTGAGGGGAAGTGTTAAATTAGATAATATATTATGTTAACATATATTAGAATATATTATCTTAACATATACATCATTGTGTATATTCCATATATAATCCTGTTTAGAAAATATATCAATTAGGAGATCAATAGATTCATTGTACCTAGACGGTTCATTGTATCTAGACCCTATTATATGGTTCATTGTATCTAGACCCTATTATATGGTTCATTATATCTAGACATTTATTGCTCTACATATAGAGCCTCTTATAACATGAAATATAATACAATCATTTTTCTCCACCTTTACCTATCTCTCTCTCTTTTAGTATTTCTAATAATGGTTCTCTCTCCTAGATCCTATCTTCTACAATCCTGATCCAAAGATTTAGAACATGTACGGATCTAAATTTAGTTGATTTGAATGCTTCTGTACCGTATATTGAATCAAAGCATGTTATTGTACCATTAAAATTGCCCTTTGGTATCTGTTTGATGCATAGGAAAGAGACATCAAAAGCTAAATTATTGTTGGTTTATTGCCAATTCATATATTTCGAGCACAATCAATTGTATGGACTTCAAATAAAGTAAGCAGTAGCATTGAAATGATTGGTACAGCATAAAATCATACTAAATTTCAAGCTGTCAAGTGCATTCATTATCTAGAATAAAAGGTATTCTGAATTTCTGATAGAGCAGACATCAATAACAGATTTGCCAAGTGAAATGGCTTCCTTGATACATAATACTAGTCTTATTTGATGGCATGGGAGAAAACAACTGCATGTAAACAGATTGTTGTAAAATCTAGTATCCAAAAGTTGCAGTTTGATTTGTTGACATAGATCAAAGGCACATAACTAATAGTTTCACTTACATGTTACACCAATGATCAAGCTGTAAGCTAGAAATTATTCCTAAAAGGCTTGGTAAACAACTCTTACTTGAGAACACTAAAGGGGTCAAAATATAAGAAGCACCAAACCACTTTTCAATCTTATTCAACCATCTGTACCACATCCCTTTGATTGGAATAAGAAATATTCCCTTCAAACAACTCCTTGGGCATCAAGAATTAGTGTGCCCACTTGTGCTGCTTTGCGACTAGCATGTGCAATGCCAGCCTGCTGAGATTGAGCGACCACCCAACACTAGCCTACACTTTATACCTGGTCAATGCACTCACCATCGAGTAATATCGACCCATGTTAACTGATGCTAAACCCGCACTCTAGTCAATATGGCTGTTGCTTGGGATTGAGACCAACTGCTTCATACCCCTATTTTTCATTTCTGAATTTTGATTGTGAAGAAGTGATTTAAAGAAATTGGAGCTCAGTCAGGCTTTTCTTGCATAATTGAACCAAAAATTGGGAAAATTTGATAGATCAAAGCCATCCTTGTGAAGATTGAAAGATGATGGTCTATTTTTGTTCAAAACTCATGTAAAATCGATTTTTTTGGAAATTTCTAGGTGGTCATAACATTTTTGTTCCTTTGTTGTGATAACAACATATTCATAATATAGAGCACAAATCCAAAATATAATTAAGTGATTTCAGGCATTTTGATTCCACAAAAAAGTCCTCAGAGAACACCATAAATCCAAAAATATAATCCCTTGAAATGACATTCATTCATCTTGATTTTCAGACATGTTGTTGAGTAGGGGTTCTCCAGTTGGAACTATAACCCTACCAATTTAAGACATATCTATCTTTAAAATTGATTTCATAAAAATAATTTAAACATTATGTAATAATAATTTAAACTATTGTAGAATCTTTTCATGACATGTACGTTCTGCCTCATGGTCTGGGTTAATTAGGGCATAACTGACTCGCACACCCATAATTAGCATAATTTCAAAATCAACCTGATAAAAGCACTTCTGGCCAAGTTGATTTTCTTATATGCAGTAACCATAGGCTAATCTATAAAAGCACTCAACATTTACATCTAAGATCATTTTGATTTTTACATTGATTTCTGAATTAATTATTAATTAACAATATGAGAAAATAATTTCTCCAAATTTAAGGCCATAGCTACAGGGTCAATAAGGATGTTCAGGGCTAATGATTAGTATACAGAGCAGCATGGATCAACCATGTCCCTGCCTTCGTACCAAGACAGATACAATGACACTTCCACCATGTGGTACCTATTCTGAGGATCTTTATCTCGGATGATGAAAGTCACATAAGGGCCCCAACATGCATATCCCAAGTGTTTATAAAGCCTGTAGAGGCTTCTTGGGCTGGAGACCATGAAATACACTTATGGAAACACTTATCCTTTATGCAGCCATGCAGCTTCACGTGTTCACTGCAATCAGCATCCGGTGATTCCTCCCACACAGATTGTCTAAATCACCTTGTATCAGGAGTTTGTGACTAGATGTGGTACATCCAGTACATGAGTTAGTACATCGAACAACTTCAAGCTCTCTAGGCACTCAGTGCAGGAGTGAAGGGAGGACCTATGTTGTTAGTGAACCCTACCTTGATTTATTTAGGTTCAATGATTATAGTTTTTATTAATTATTACCTTTAATTTATTAAATTTTAATTATGAGTGCATTGTCAGGATGCTAGCTCAACAAGTACAACACACACACAGCATAAAATTCACTATGAATACGCACATTGTTTTAATTATATGACACTATACACAAGATAAGAATAATCTTTTAATGCATGAAATATGCCTCAACTGATCCAGAATCAAGTTTAGAACATCAAAAAAGAAACAAAAACATGTCCACCTCCTTTTTTGTGTCACAGAATTTGCCAGCTTACCAGGCTCTTGCTATCATGTGCCATGTGACGATGCAGCAAACATGCAACATGTGCCATGCTAGCTGATGGCCAACATGCCCCGCAGCAGTAGTACATGAATCATTGTTGGGCATGATTTATCTCACAAAAAACTTTCGATACCACGGTTCATCGAGACTGGAGGGTATACCGGCTGATGACTGGTTTAAAATGGTCCATATCCATACCACGCCGTTCTAAGGCATATCAAAAATATGGAGAGGGAGGGGGAGAGGGAGAAAAGGAGAGAAGAAGAGAAAGAGAGGGGTGGAGGAGGGAGGGGTAGGGTTAAACCCTAACCCTAATGTTGCAAGAGAGAGAGGAGGGATGCTTACTGGTGACACCAACAAGAGAGAGGGCCTTCTCTCAAGCACGATGGAGGCCAGGGGGTGGGGGAGGTTCGGCCTCGAATGATCCGAGTCAGGGAGGAAGGGGGCCTTTTACCAAGCTAGGGGAGTTTTTTTTAAACCGAACCAGGCCTTAATTGAATGGGGGAAGGATTTGATCAAATTGTTCTAAATCACTTAGGCAAACCATTTGGGTTCTTTTGGTTCAGTTCAGGCGGTTCAGACAACATTGTTCTATACTAAGTAAATAGTAGATGATGCAATATTCCTCCTATTTATTATCTTTTAGATGGGTTTGTTGGTCTTATACTACCCCACCTGCCAATGAGGTCCACGGCAGCAAGGTCTATATAAACATAACAGGAAGCTTGTTGCTGCAAGGCTCCAAAGGTGAGGTCGGCAATGAACCGAACTGAAGAGCTAAGAGTTGCGCTGACGTGAACCACAAGCAGAACCTGCAAAGAAGACCCAAACCGTGGGATGCCCTCCAATTTAGGACCCTCCGATGCTTCAGCCAGCCAGGGTCTTGAGAATAGGTAGTGGAAATGGAGAAGTAGAAAGCAAGAAGTGAGAGTTTGAGTGGAGAAAATAGAGAGAACTCTGATTTCTTGGAGGAATCTAGCAGCGTTTATCTCTGTTCACTCCGACTTGACTTACCTTTTGGAGAGCACTTTATCTCCTTTTATAAAGAAGCTCGCTTAGGCCTTAAGAAAGTTTGTTAGGCCGTTAGAAATCTGTTAGGTTGTTAGGCCAGTAGAGATCTGTTAGACCGTTAGAGATCTGTTAAGCCTGTTGGGTTGTTGTAACAAAATGGCCAGCTGTGCAGACATCGTGGAGCGGCTGCCCACGTGGCAAATGAACTGGAATACAACTGAAAGACAGTTACGACTGAGCTGGATGACAGCTATCAGATAACTATCCGAACTCCTGACAGCATGTCGGTAATAAACCAATGTGGAATAACTGATATTAGTAAATATCTGAATCATGCGCCTTGCCTTGAGTGTCGATAATCAGAGCAGCCAAAAATCGAAGATAAAAGAGATCAGAAGCAAACCGAGGCGAGCGTTCCGCTTACTAGCAGTTCTGGATTAAACCGATTAGCAGATAATACTGGAGAGGCAAATCGATCAAAAGCCGATGTGACTTGAGAGTGTCATTAACTCAGATAATGATCTACTGCCATGTGTCCAGATAATGATGAGGTCAGCCTCCTGATGATCTCAGCCTTCCGATAAGATCGACTATCTGATGACCTTAGTCTTCTGATGAGGTCGGTCTTCCTATGAGATCGGCCTTATGATAAGCTCCACGTCAAGCCTTACATCGATATTCTTATCAATCCGAAAACTCCTGAGTATGAATCTCGAGGACATCAGATGAGGTGTTATGACCCCTACAACATTTGCCCCCCACTTCTGAGTTCGAAGAAGTTGCTTTGAACAAAGAAATAGTCCATCGAAAAAAATTTAGCTTATCCGAGGTGACGAATCCATGCCGTTTGGTTCAAGTGAACCACTGCATCCTTCCACTTAAGCTTAGAATGGACAAGTCAGATCTCCCGTATATCTGATAGGATTTCAATCTTTGGTGCCTCATTTTCTTCCCTTTCAAAGGCATGTTGTCTGAGAATTTAAGCCAGAACTTGTCAAGTTGATATTTTGTAAGGTTCAATATTTTTTGATGAGATCCAATCCGGAGATCGAATATCTCACTTTTGATATTGGTTCTTTCGGGACTTTGGTCCAATCAGGGCGTCGATTTTTTGTGAGATCCAATCTGAAGATCGAATATCTCACTTTTGATCTTGATCCTTTCAGGATTTTGATTCAACAGGACTTTGGATTTTTATGAGGTCCAATTTAGAGATTGGATATCTCACTTTGGATCTTGATCCTATCAGGACTTTGGTCCAATCGGGACTTCGAATTTTTATGAGATCCAATCCGAAAATTGGAGATCTCACTTTTGATCTGAGTCCTTTCAGGACTTTGGTCCAATCGGGACTTCGGATTTTGTGAGGTCCAATCCGGAGATCGGATATCTCACTTTTGATCTTGATCCTTTCGAAACTTTGGTCCAATCGAGACTTCGGATTTTTATGAGGTCCAATCCGAAGATTGGACATCTCACCTTTGATTTTGGTCCTTTCAAAATTTTGGTTCAATTGGAACTTCGAATTTTTGTGAGATCCAATTCGAAGATCGGATATCTCACTTTTGATCTTAGCCCTTTCGAGCCTTTGGTCCAATTGGGACTTCGGATTTTTGTGAGATCCAATATATCTCACTTTTGATCGTGATCTTTTCGGGACTTAAGCTCGATCTGAAGATCGGCTTTTTATCTTGGTCCTTTCGGGACTTAAGCTTGATCCGAAGATCGACTTTTTATCTTTTCATATAATATATGATGTACAAAAATGAGCACCATGGAGTATTTTATAGATAATACTTTTTGAGATTTTCAAAATTCCAAGTATGGAGAATAGCATATCCATCCGGATTTTAATTCTATAGGCTCTTGGACGAATTACTTTGATAATCCGATATGGTCCTTCCTAGTTCGGAGTGAGTTTTCCTTGTTCTGTTAGGTTCTGCGGTCTTCTTCCCGAGGCCGCTTTTTCCCATCTTCTTCTTTTCTCGCCTGATGGAGTATGCTTTCTTCTTCTTCAGCTTGTGTATACTTCCGTACCCGAATGAACATTTGCTCATAGTTATTCGAATAGTTTTGTTAAGGAAAGATCAGGCAGTTGCTCCTAAATCCTTGCTTCAAAGCGGCAATAGCAACGAACTCATTGAAGTTTTTACTTCTAAAGTAGCTGCATTGAAGCGTGCAGCATAACCCGCAGAGATTCACCTTCCTGCTGCTTCATAGTAAAAAGACTGTTAGTATTTTTCAGATGAACCCTGTTGTTGCTGAAATAGATGACGAACAGTTTAGCTAACTATTCAAAAGAAGAAATAGATCCTGGTTGAAGGCCAAAGAACCAGATTCTTGTAGATTTTTTAAGGATGATGGGAAAAGTAATACACAGTAGGGCATCAGACACCCCTTGTAGCCTCATAATGGTCCTAAAATCCTCCAAATGGTCCAAAGGATCAATAGAACCGCCGAATGACTCTACAATAGGCATCTTGAACCGAATAGGAACCAGTTCATTCAGAATCTGCTGAGAAAAGGGAGATTATAGATTGAAATCCCTTCCGTCTTGTGAATTATCGATCTGAATTTCTATCAGTTTCTTCTTAAGATCTTGAATCTTTTGCCCAAGACCTTCTACACCCATATTTTTACTTGGAGCAGATGATTCTACCCCCAAGACTGATCAGTGAGATCCAAAGCATGATTGTGAGGAGAATTTTGAGGAGCTAGTTGCTGGGAGTAATGAGATTGAACCACTTAAGGGGTTGCTTCCCGTTGCTGCTGTTCAGTGGTATGCTGGAGCTATTGTTTCGTAGCAGTGAGGGCTTGAACTTGCTGGACAAGGAGACTGAATTGTTGAGGATCAATGGTAACTGGCGATTGGATGATTTCTTGAGCCTTTCTAGGAGAAGATGAGGTAGGTAGAGGGTGATTTGGTGATTTTCTATTCACCATTTTCCATCAAAAATTTTAGAAAAGCCTTTCCTCTAGTGCCAATCTATTGCTGCAAAGCTCCGAAGGTGAGATCGGCAATGAACCAAGTTGGAGAGCTGAGAGTTGTGCCGACGTGAATCACGAGCAAAACCTGCAAAAGAAGTCCCAAAACCATGGGGTGCCCTTCGATTTAAGACCCTTCGATGCTTAAGCCAGCCAGGATCTTGAGAATAGGTAGTGAAAATAGAGAAGTAAAAGCAAAAAGTGAGAGTTTGAGTGGAGAAAAGTGGAGAGAACTCTGATTTTCTTTGAAGAATCTAACAGAATTTTGTCTCTGTTCCCTCAGACCTGACTTATCTTTTGGAGAGCACTTTATCCTTTTTATAGAGGGAGCTTGCTTAGGCCTTAAGGAAAGTTTGTTAGACCGTCAGAGATCTGTTAGGCCATTAGAGATCTGTTAGGCTGTTAGGCCGTTAGAGATCTGTTAGGCCTATTGGATTGTTGTAATAGAATGGCCAGCTGTGCAGAAATCGTGGGCGGCTGCCCACGTGGCAAATAAACTGGGATACAACTGAAAGGCAATTACAGCTGAGCTGGATGACAGCTGTCAGATAACCATCCATACTCTTGATGGCACGTCGGTAATAGACCGATATGGAATAACTGATATTAGTAAATATCTGAACTGAGCACCTTGTCTTGAGTGTCAACAATCAAAGCGGCCGAAAATCGAAGATAAAAGAGATCGAAAGCAAACCGAGGTGAGCATTCTACTTACTAGCAGTTCTGAATTAAGCTGATTAGCAGATAATACTGGAGAGACAAATCAGCCAAAGATCGATGTGACCTGAGAGTGTCATTAACTCATAATGATCTCCTGCCATGTGTCCAGATGATGATGAAGTCGGCCTCCTGATGATCTCCACCTTCCGATGAAGTCGGCTATCTGATGAGGTCGGCCCTCTAATGAGCTTGGCCTTATGATGAGCTCCACGGTCGAGCCTTACATTGGTATTCTTGTCCATCCAAGAACTCCTGAGTATGGATCCCGAAGATATTAGCTGAGGTGGTATGACCCCTACAATAAAGCTAAATGATTATAAGAATACAATATATTTACAGGCTAAGAATCTAAGAGAACCTAATCTTAGTGATAGAACATGAAGTGCATTGGCAACATGTTTGTTCCAAAGGCCATTCTATTGTATTATAGTTGAAATTGACCTACCAATTGATATAATCCACAAACCACAAGCAGCTTTAGAAATCAACATTCTAGAGCCCATTTCTTGAATTTCCATATATGTTCAAAGATTTATTTAATTATTGTATATTACAAATCAGTGCACCTGAATCAAATTGAAGTACAATAATTTAGAAAGACTTGGCACATGAAGATAGCAACCAAAGAAATTAAAACTGAACATAAGCCTAATGATCCGATCATGGAGAAGGAAAAATTTTCTCATCCTTCTTAACTCGAATATTTCAAAAAGATTTAGGAAAAAAGGTAGAAAGATGGTGAAAGTAGGGTCCAGATCCCTTTCTTTCATTGATCCATCAAAAACTGAGGTACATAGCCTCTATTTATACCAGTGAGGTCCACCATTACATAATTCAGATCAGATTCCTCAATTTATTCTGAGGTACATAGCCTCTATCTAGATCCCTTTCTTTCATTGATCCATCAAAAATTGAGGTACACAACCTCTATTTATACCAGTGAGGTCCACCATTACATAATTCAGATCAGATTCCTCTCCTAATTCAAACAGAACTAGTTTCCCAAAATAGGCATGACTAATGAAAATAAACACGAAAAGCAAAAATCCTACGAAAGTTAGATCTCAACTTCTATAGACTTTGCCTTCTATCGCCCTACCTAATTTTTTAGGGACTAGGAGTTGCACTCGATCAAAATCTTTCCTAAAAAAAAATTTTAGTTTGACTAGCCCATTTCGAGACACAAATGATGGGATTTGGACTTGAATGCTAGCTAAGCCAAGTCCTTCAAGGCATGACGCCACATCATAGATCTCAAAAAATTATCCAATTGAAAAAAAAAAGATTATCGCAATTGGGAGTTGTATAGCTAAGTTATAGCCTCCGAAAGTTTGGCATACAATTCGACTACCCGATGTGGCAAAGCTTGCTCCTAGACCCTGTACAACCTTCTCTATAGTGGCCAAAATGGTCCACATCGAGTCTAGTAATCCTCCTAGATCACCTAATAAAGTGCAAATCAGCATTAGTATAAATGAATACTAAGTGATGAACTTTGATGTAGACTTACCTCATACATACATACATATACATATAATATATACGCACACACATATATGCATATATCTATAATATATATATACACACACATGCACACACATACAAACACACACACACACATATATATATATATATAGACATACTAGAATTAGGTCGATCAGATTGGATTCAGATCCGGTTAAGTCAAAATTCGATAATAGGGGTCCTACATTAATGATCCAAGCTGTTGAATATGATCTACTATCTTAAAACTGCTTATACACAAAAAATCATATGATTTGGAGACCCCTATCCTATGCATTAAGTAGTCAAAATTTGGACAGTCTAAATAAAGTTGAATTAAATATATTTTGATCACTTGATGCATAGGTTAGAAATCTTTAAACTATATGATTTTTGGTATGCAAGCAGATTTGAGGTAGTAGATCACATCCAATGGCTTGGATCATCAATATAGGATCCCCATTATCCTGTTTTGATCTGATCGGATCTGAACCCAAATTCGATCGACCTTGCCCAAGTCTGCCCCTATATATATACACACACATATATATACATATATGAAAGAATAATGCTCTATAAGCCAATCGCATGGATGATGCGATGGGACTATTCTGTATAATCTTTCTACTCATTTGCATGACATTCGTTATTTTATATTTATGAGACATTGTGTTTTGTCATTTGCTATATCACATTATGTTTTAATTATGATTATGACGAATCCCATAGATTAAGACCATAGTTTTAAGGCCGTGATGAGATCATGCTAGCGAAATCTAAAATCTTGATAGCCCAGTGTAAAATATTTTCAATCGTAGGATCGTCGAATCGGAGATCGATGATGCCAGTAAGACTAGTACAGCCTATGTATACTCGATGGAGAGGATGATTGATCTCACAATCACTTGTATGATGACACTAATATAAGGATGTAAGTGCTCATTAGAGAATGAGTTCACTGAACTAATCCACAGGAAAATATCTGATGGAGCCTTATCAACATGTCAAAAGATGGTTCTCCAATGAGAGTGTTGCAAGTGATTCTTAGACTTAAGATCATCATGGTATCTTGTGTATATGAATCTATATTTGGTTCATACCCTAACATGACTCTTTGAGACATGTGTGGGATGTTCTGGATATGATGAAGTGTGCATGGAGGTTGTAAATGGTCAACTAAAAATCGATCACTTCTTGTAAGAAAGAGAACATCCTATGTAATCTCATAGGATGATGACTCAAAGTCTCTGACCAAAATAGGGATGAACATTAGAAAGAGTTTCTATTGGTTCATTAATCGAGTCATCATCATCAAATCGAGATACATATAAATAAGTGTTTAGGCTTGACATATTTTCATGCCCATAGTTCATCTGGAATGTTGTATGATTGAAAAAATTGAAGTGCACAATAACTCGTCATTGAAAGGTATTTTTGATATTTTTATCAAATTCCATGTCTTCCGGATAGTCATGACATGTTGCTAGACGTCAATCTTGACTTGTGGACTTACATGAATTAAAAGAGTTTAATTCGAAAATTAATTAGAAAGTATTCTGATTAATTGATACATTTGGGCTGACCTAATCTAATCAGATTGGTTTAGATCATGAGCCTGAGTCCACTGCTGACTAGATATGAAATCCAATGGGTCACACACATTAGGAATTTGATGTTGATCTAATCTGATTGGATTTATTGTAAATCCTATGGGTTAATTAAATTGCTAGCACATGGATTTACCCAAGTTTCCAATTGGGTTGGTTCTAAAGTGTTTTGAGCTAACCCTAAGCCTGTTGCCTTGACCTAATAGGATTAGGTTCAAACCTATGATTTCCTAGTTGGTTTAAACTCTTTATATGGAAGAGTTCCATATGAAACCTACTTCCTCCGTGCCATTCCATGCTAAATATAAATGCAATGCCCATTTGTTTTGTGCGTCCAGAAGGAGTCCTTTTGGAGCACTCCTCTTAAATTCTTCCTATTTCCCACGCCCACTTCGTTCTCACACCCACACCTTATTTCCATGCCATTTGATGGCGCCTAGACTTCTGGATAAAGGAAGGAAGAGTCCTTCCCTTGGTCTCCTCCACACGCCTTGGTTTCCATGTAATGCCTAAATTATGTGGAAGCCAAAGCAAGGAACCGCATGGAGGTTGTGCACCAAGGGATATTTCCCACGCCTAGTTTTATTCACGCACCATTTGATGGTGCTTTGACTTCTGGGCACAGAAGAGTCCTTCCGCATGAAGGCTCTTCCACGCCCAACATAATCTCACAGAGAATTTATTCTTCGTAGGAAACAATGAGTCACCGCGTAAGAAAGTTTAAACGCCAAAGGTTGGTTTGTCGTGCCCCTTCCTTTCCCATTTAAAGGGGGCATTCCACTTGGGATTAACATGTATTCCTTAGTGATTTTAGGAGTGGGCTCTTGTGAGGAAAAGAAAGGAAAGAAAAAAAAGCAGAAAAAGAAAAGAAAACAAGTGAGAAAAATAGAAAGAAAACAAGAGAGGAAAGAAAGGCAAAGTCTTTGCTTATTCTAGGGTTTAGATTATCCAAAAGTTGGATATCTAAATCAAATTATGGCGTCCAAATCTTTAGAGAAAAGATTTGTGGTGTGGTCTAATGGAAAATTCAAAGGCTATCAGGCTGTGGTGCAATCCATTTTTGAGAAGGACAATCGGAAGTAAACTTGTGAAGAAGGCTGCAGCACTATATTGAGTTGAGAAGGACCTTGATCAATCATGTGTGGATTACCGTTGAAGGACATCTACTTTAGTGTCATGTGGAGACCATCCTCACATCGGTTCATCATCTTCAAGAAGGTATAAATTCTACCTTATATGCATGCTTGATTTGTTTGATTGAAATCTACAATGTGTTTCTAGGGTTTGTGCTCTAGTTGTTTGTTTAAGTGTTAAACTTAATTTTAATAGTTAAAAGTACGTAAAATTTTGAAAATCATATTCCGCTGTGCAATCAGAATTCAATAGTGGTATCAGAGCCATCCTTGATTGATTCAATCAAATATCATGTTATTGTTGTGATATTGATTAGATCAAATTCATGTTATATCAAAATTTGATTTTTACTTGGTGTTTAATTGTTGGTTTGGTGCATCCTTGGTTAAGAATAAATGTTATCTTATCCACGATCAAAACCCTGACATTAAAATCCATGGCCTTAAGCTTATGTGACAAGTTTAGGCAAGATCTAATGATCTGAATTTTTCATGGAATTGCTGCCTTGTGCATGTGATGTGTGGGACGAAAGGTTGATTGCATGTGATGCACGCACCCTAGACCCATGGACTGGCCACCACCGATTCGGCATTGATCATGGTGAGGTCTTCCATCATGGTTCTTGTCCTAGGCAAGTTTGCAGTTAAAAAAATTGGATCACGGATGAAAGATGCTTCAAACACAGATTAGGGTTTTGGTGATGAATTTGATGTTGACTACAATTCATTGACCCAATTAGATTAGGATTTATGATTGTAGATCAAATCAGATTCATAGTTCTAATTTGATTAAAAATTTGTTTAATTAAAGTGGATTTAATTGTCATTGACCTAATTTGATTAGGACTTGAGTCTTAGTTAATCGAATCTTAGCAAATCTAATTTGATTAGGATTTGTTTAAGAATTGGTTAACTTAACTCAAGAGGGTGACATATGGTTGATTTAAAATTAATATTGGGTCAAGAGTTGAACCCGAATCAAAAACCCTAGATGGATGCTGTGCCCATGAAATTAAACATTTTAAGTGACAAGTGCATGAATGATATCACAATTAGAACAACATGGTTAGTTTATTTCATGTTTATATAATTGTTATAAATTGCATGATGAATGGTTATGGACTAAAACACCCATGTGATGGATGTATTGGTGAATGTATCTGTGATGGCTGATTGTATGAATGCATCTGCAATAGTTGTAATTTTTTTAATAGGGATGGGTGCCCCTGATGCATTTATATTTTCAGCTGTATCTTTTTTTCCTTCCTACGTATGTTCCCAACTGCTGATTGAAACTTTTACATGTTAATGTAAAATTGAGGATAGAAAATTTTATTTGAAAATAAATAGAAATTATTTTTTTCATTTACGAATAAAGAAAAAAATGAGCATTCATCAAAGCCTTCATGGAGATGAAGACTGCACTACCAAGTGGCTAAAGGGCCTAGGCGTATGAAGATCGATCATGTGATGGTTCAGTCTGGGATGCACCTAGGATGAGACCCATAATCCATCCAAGTGGCTCAGGTGGATAACACTAGAAAAGTTCATAACCATCCGATTTTATTAATTGCTATTATATGCTGGTAGTTAGAATTAAATATAATTGCCTGTGATGCATTTGTATATATTATGGATGTGCTTGAGACCAAAAGTCCCTCATTAAAATTATATTAAGTCATAATGGGGAAGTGTTAAGAACACTACCTATGCCTTCATGCTAAGTCAATAGAGTATGTCAAAAACTATAGTGAGTTTATTGTGCTATTCACAAGACTTGCTATAGGGCTTGATGTGATGTTGATTTAGTGCATAGTGATGCTTATGCCATATTTAGCTCATACTAAGCTAATAGAGTATGTCAAAAACTACAATGAGTTTGTTGTGCTATCCACAAGACTTGCTATAGGGCTTGATATGATGTTGACTTAGTGATGCTTATGGCATATATGGATACTGCTGCCATATTATGCTATCCACAAGGATAATATTATTCAAATATGACTATATGGGAATGAAGAGTACGATTTAACTAAAATACTATAGTTTCTAGTGCTATCTAGAAAGCTACAAGTATTTTAGAGGCAAAAATTATAGGGGAGTTGCATGAGATGCAATTGATAAGAGTTACCTACCCTTGAACTCATAGAAATTTGTTGTGCTATCCACAAAGCTTTTTATGAGGAATTGGGATCTCAACCCCACTTAGAAACCTGACAATAAGGTTCTTTCCATATTAGAGGGATATGGAATTCATCAAATAAGTGAGAAACGATTAGATAAAAGACCTCGTCTAATTGTGCATGTCATTATAAGTAGACCCTTTATGTTATCATTCTTATAGATTCACCTGCATCTTCACTATCACAGCATGGTATATTTGATGCCAATAAATTAACCGAACCGAGCCATGTGGACCAGTTGAGGAATTTGAGAATAGTTCTCACTTAGGAGATAGTTTCCTATTCTCCTAATCCTCATTCGATCGCGAATAATGCTAAAAATGAGAAAAAACCGCATATGAGATATGACGGGATGACAATATGACTGTCATGTGCATTCTAATTGACTTGATCATGCGATTAGATCAGTTAGATTTTTATTAAGGATGATGAGTTGAACCAAAATTTGATCTTGCAAATACTCACTGATTCCTTTTTTAGTTTATAGATAACATCATCAAGGAGAACAAGGCGAAGAATGTCTCCGCCAAAGGTATCTATTTTCGTTGTAGCAATGTTGAGCATTGGAAAGAATTGCAAGAGTTGTCTTGCAAATGTAAAGCAGTAGCAGACTGCAAATGTTGCATTTGTTAAAAGTTTGTATATGATACAAACTAATTTATCATTGAGTACTTCAACTTCGATTTTTGGATATAAGATACCTCCTGTGGTTCCCACTTATGCAAGTTGTTGCAAGAACTGTAAGGAATAAAAAGTTAAATAAAGGTGACTTCGAGCTATTTGGTGCTAGTAGAGAGTCCATCTAGGCCTAAGCTGTAAAAACCTTTATGTTAGAATTGCTTTCAGGCAAAGCTTTGAAACTAATAGATGTTATTATATGCCTAAAATTATCAGAAATATTATTTCAATTCCTATGTTATTATAGCATGGTTTTGAAATTAATGTAAAGGGAAAGGTTGCTTTCCTTCTGGTAAGTTTTATGGCTATGGTTTTATGATAATGGTCCCATGTTTCTATCACTCAATGATAATGTTCTTCATGTTGATGAGAACAAGAAAAGAATATATGAATGTCACATATTTCTGGTATTGCCAACTTAGCTATTTTAGTGAGTCAAAGATAAACAAGTAATACAAAGAAAAGTTCTTTGATTTGTATGATTTTAAATCATATAAAACTTGTAAGTCTTATCTCATGGATAAGATGACCAAGATCTCCATTTATTAGACATAGGGATAAGGGGAGCAAGTTGTTGGGCCTCGTACACATAAAGGTTCGAAAGGCTAGTAACAACCCAGGCCAGAGATGGATACTCCATATGAAATATGGTGTGGTCCATCAAATGCTTCACATACGCTGCAATCTCATTCTGGAGTTTTGCCCTAGAAAATACTACATATGTTTTGAAAAGGTACCATCAAAATCTGTTACTAACACTCCACATAAGATATAGGAAAAAAAAAAGATAGATTACCCAGCTTATGTGAAAAGAGTTGATATACATAAGCTTCGTACTAGATCAGATAAGTATAGATTTATAGGTTATCCTAAGAAGTATGTGATACTACTTTTACTACCCTAATAAACAAAGGTATTTATCAGTAGGCATGCCCCTTTTTGGAAAAGGAGTTTACCCAAGAAGAGGACAGTGGGAGGATAATCGAACTTGAAAAGTTCAAGACCTACAAACTATCCCACAACAACCTATGGAGAGTCCACAAGTTGATCCTCGATCAGGTGTGCTCACTTATGAGGCAATACCACCACACGCCTTCTCTCCGAAGGTCAAGCAAAATGAGTAATGTACTACTCTGATATGGATTTGTCATTAAGAATGACAACACATCATACATCATTGAGAATGATGATCCAACGACCTATGCGAAAGCAATCATGAGTGACTCTGACAGATGGCTTGAAGCCATCAGATCCGAGATGGACTCTCTGTATACCAATCAACTACGGACTTCGGTTGATGCACCTGTAGGTGTGACCCAATAGGCTGCTAACAGGAATGTCCACCCGAATTTTGCTTGATATAGCTGCATACCAGCTAGAGAATGTGTCTCTAGTGGGAGGGCAAATCCAGTAAGCAAGTATCGAGGAGTTGGTACATCCATTTTGATGAGATAGTCAAATAATTTGACTTTATCAAAATAAGGATGAATCAAGTGTGTACATGAAGACAAGTGGGAGTTCTACTGACTTCTTAGTTCTGTATGTGGATGACATACTATTCATCGGGAATGATATCCCTATATTGCAATCGGTCAAGAACTACCTATCACAGATGTTTTCCATAAAAGACTTGGGTCAAGCATCCGATATACTTGGTATCAAGATCTATAGAGATAGATCTAAAAGGATACTAGGCTTATCCCAATTTAGGTACATATA
This sequence comes from Elaeis oleifera, assembly GCA_000441515.1. Classification (NCBI taxonomy): domain Eukaryota; kingdom Viridiplantae; phylum Streptophyta; class Magnoliopsida; order Arecales; family Arecaceae; genus Elaeis; species Elaeis oleifera. Next base: position 122,291 of record KE506248.1, read on the forward strand.
TTTCGTGTTGAAGAGGTTCAACATGGATGGATGTTGTTGGGTATAAAATACCCTCGGCCGAAGTTT